>CAUYQG010156035.1:0-11108 GCA_963574415.1 Tarsius wallacei
CATACCTCTTATAGGCTTTGTTCTTTCTTTCTGAGTCTTCTTTTAATGTTTGTTACAGATCGGGTTAATTCCATGTTCTGGTCTTCAAGTTCTGAGATTCTTTCTTCAGCTAGATTAATTCTGATTTCCATGCTTGTCATCTTGTAATTTATTTCCTGGATGAAATTTTTTATTGCCAAAATCTCTGTTACAAGTTCTTTCAGTTTTGCATCCTGTCTTTCTTGGGTCTTATTCACTCTTTCCATCCATTCCCTAATCTCTGTCATATTCTGGGGTCAGTCGTTGGTGACTTCCATTGCTTGGGCTCCAAGATCTGATTTTTCAGGAGTTTTATCTTTGGTACACTTGAAATTGACTGAAGTCTTCCTTTGGTTTTTCCTCACTTTTGACAGATCTCTTATTTTTTCTCTTTAGCTCTGTTATTCAGTGTCAGTGGGAGAGGTTTTCCCTTCTGTTATTTGCTAAGCCCTCTAATCTTCCCTGATCCAGGCTCTGAATTTGTTCTATTTGAAATAGGATGGTGGATGGGAAGCTTTGTTGTCTCTTATAGTTTTTGAATTTCAAATAAAGTAGGGGATGGGGCTCTAGGATTCAGAAACTACTTGCAAATTGCAATGTCACTTATTGTTGTATGTGTTCCCTGAGACCCACTCTCCACCACCGCTCTATATTATGATGCAAAGCAGAAACCAATGCAAATAACAATTGAACACACACACAGACATACACATACACACCACAAAACATACTGGAATAACAACAAATTGAAACAAAACAAATAAACAAATCAAGAAAACTAAATACACACACACACACACACACACACACACACACACCCCTAGCATAAAGTGAATAGAGAATAAAAACAGAAAGACTGGAGGGGGGGAAGAATGGAATTCAGGCTAAACACTCACTCATATATTAACACACATCTTAACTATAAAAAAATGAAAATTAAAAAACCTCAGAAGAACAAAAAAGCAAAAACAAACCAACATTAACAACAAAATTGAAAGATGAACACTCAATCATTCACATACTCACATAAACAGAAGACGACAAATAAAAAAAGAAACAGAAAAAGGAAAGCAAAAATATTTTTTGAGGGGAGCAGATCAAACCCTCACATACACATTCATGCACAAAGGAAAAATATTTTAAAAATAGATGAACTAATAAACAAGCAGTCAAAAAAAATTTTTTAATTGAAAATTAAAAAAAAAAAATGCCCTCTTGTGGCAGGATCTATTGTTCCTCCAATCAGGTCTTTCCTACAGAGCCACCTCTTTCACTCCTCAGTGTCTGAAGCAAGGAAGGAGGGGTAGTGAAGGTGGGTGGGACTGCAGTTCTCCCCTCCCACTCTTGTATGGTTGGGGAGATCTCCTCTGGTGGGGAGGTGTGGGATTGTCTCTTTCTCAGGTATGTACTCATGGTGGGGGGTGGGGGAGAGTGCCCCAACCAGGCCTATCCTGGAATGGAGTTCTTCTATTGCAACTGACATCCAGGTTCTGCCTGGGTTTGTCCCTCTCAGTGGTGACCAAGCTGTGTGGGTCTATCATTCAGAGGATTCCTGGGGAGAAGGGGGGTTGGGTCAACCCCAGACTTACCACTGATCTCTTTGGAGTTCTTCCTCTTCCTTTTCTGGCCACACCCTTTGTCCCACAGCTGGATCAAGGTAGGGTTTGGGGCACCTGGAACTCAGCACTTGTCAGGTCCCTCCAAAATTTGTGCTTTCAGGATATTCCCTTTGGGTCACGATCAATCCCTGAATAGTTGATCTGCTAGTCACAGAGATTGGGTCTGTTGCTCCATGGTGAGTGAGTCAGAGCACTTTCCTGCCCTGCCTTCAAGATGGTGATGGGGTACCTCTCTTGTCCTCTTCCATGGGACTTTGCCCCTGGACTTCCTCCACAGTCCTTGCTGCCATTGCCCTGCCAAGCACTGAAGTGGTGAGGCAAAGCCAGGAGCTAGCAGTCTCTTTCCTGCTGCACCGATGAGGGGGAGCCTGGGGCGATATTTTCTCCCCATGACTTTTGTCCGTTTAAAAAAAAAATGGCACTCAGCTTCTGTGACCTGGGAAGAGCCAGGGACACAGCAGAGAAGCTGCAGCACTAGTTGTTGCACCAGGGGCCTGGCCACTTGCTCATGAGTCCCCCACTTACACAGTCTCTTCCAACATTTTCTTTCCAGGGAGGGTTTGTTGATTTAAAAAAAAAGAGAGAGAAAAGAAAAAGAAAATAGTGCTCGGCGTCTGCATCCTGGGAATCGCTAAGGTCCAAGCCCAGCAACTGTGGCACCAGCCACTGCACCAGGAGAGCCCTGGCCCCCAGATCCCTAGACCTCACTTAGTCATCCACTCACGTACCCACTCGCTCACCAGCATGTACACAAAATTTTCCATACACTCACTCACATGGGGACTCGCATAGTCTGACTAGCTTGGCCGCCATCTTCCTGACCCTTTTCTTTACCAAGATTTCTAAGCTGACATTTATTTAACTGTTCAAAATTATATATTTTTTTCTTAATATATTTTCTAAATATACTTTTGTTTATGCATTTTTGTAGATTGTTATGGATTTATTTTTAATCTAGCACTCATTGAATATAGATTTAAAGACAACGATTCCACATTTTATAAACAATTAAAGCTGAGTCTTTCCCTCCCTTGTATATAATGCTTCACTTGTCTTGATGATGAATTGCTTACTATGTCAAAAGTGTAATGTCCTTTACTAAAAATCATCATGTTAGCCTCTTAGGTCTTTTTCATTGATGGATACAGAAGTTTTCTGTATTCATTTACATTTATGCTGGTATACTTCATGGGATATTATGTGCCATATGTCCACAGTTCCTAAACTGTGTGCCAAGGCAAAGTTATAGGGATGTCATGGGATGTCTTCGTTTTTCAAGGGAAACAGCAAATTTAGCATGCCTCAAACACTATGCAAATCACTCACTCAAGGTAACTTACAGTTTCAACATTATCTCACAGTTTTTCATAGAAGATGTCACATTTTTGTGAAACTAGTTTCTGGCATTAGGGCACATGTCCCACTAGTAAGTAATTGGTTATTTGGCAATGAAATAAAAATATTAGTTTTCTTTCCATTTATGCAATTTTTTTTTCAAAGGGCTACTAAATTATTGAGCTATAAATTCTTAAGTTGTTTGGAACTAATGGCACCGATATGCCTTTTACTCTAGGAGGACTGGGAAAAATTTGCTCAGACACTCAGGCCACCATGCATAGAAGACATTTGGTAAGAACTGCCACACATCCTTAGAGAATAAATTAATGCCAAGCGCTTTCTTCCAGGCGTATCAAACTGAACTTTTCAGGTTTCAAAGGTAAATACTCATGCTGGTTTGGAAAAAAAAATAAGTTTTAAATAGACAAATTTTATTCTTTTGTCTATGGCATTGTTTGGTATATTTAAGTTCTCAATCATTGTTTTTTTTAGTTAAATTATTTCAGGTCTTGTTAACAAAGGGCCATGAGAGACATTGATGGAGAAGAGGAAAAAAATATATATATATATAATATATATAATATATATAAATATATATATATATGATGCAGATCTATATATAACTGCACATTGGGAGGCACAGCAGTACATCCTTCAGTATAAGTGAAATGGTGTTCTCTGAAGAATAAAGAGAAGGCTAGAGCTTTTATCAAAAAGAGAAATATTACATATCATTCTTTGAGAAATTTCATTGGCACTGGTAAGTTTTTGAGGAGCTGGCAGGCTCTGATTGCTAAGTGATGGCAGTGAGTAAAACTAGTCTGAGAGTTGCAGCAGGTCATTTCAGCAGTCATTTGATAAAACTGCTTTCGGGTTAGAGCAGATGTTTTTAGCTGCCAGGCTTGCAGGGAATTACCTTTCTGAATCAATGTTTTGTGCCCTGAATGCTTTTTTCCCTCTGGTTCCTCAACTACTTTTCTTGGATACGACAAGAATGACCCAATTCCTATGATCAACTTTCATAGTCTAAATTTTCTTCATAGATGAACTCCTCCATTATTTTTTTTTTTTTTACTGTGGTAGAGACTGGTAAGATTTTTCCTTATGTATTATCTTCTTCTTCCTGGTAGTGGTACCAATATTCTCCTGATTTTGAGTTAGCATCTGTCTGCCTTTTTAAATGTTGGCAGCCTCTCTTGTGGTGGGGTGTGGCTTTGTCATTATGATCACATGAATGAATGTGAGCCTAAGTGAAGTATTCAACTTTCGAGTCATCTTCCTTTCAAAAACTTGCCAGGCATTTCCTTTCTTTTTCACACATGGCTCATGTTGGAACACAGCAGAGATATTGACTCCTCTTTAGCCATTCAGGTATGAATAAAACCTTCATAAAGTAAAAAAACAAAAAACAAAAAAACAAACTCAGATTCTTAAACAAGGCTGTGAAGCAAAGCCTCCTCAAGCTTGGACTAGCTAGACTGGCAAATGATAGAAAAAAAATGAATTTTTCTCTTATGTAACTTACCTTAATTTTAGACTCTTTGTTGCAGGCTAGTTTGGTTTTTTTTTTAATCTCAGTACACTTAATATTTACATTATGTTCTTTTTGTGTGATTACAACTGCCCACAGTATTGGAGCCTAAATTAAGCATTTCCTCATAGAAAAGCATGGTTATATTTTCTGTTTGATTCTTAGCCAGTTTTCCAATAAAACATCGTTTTGTTGAAATTTTTGCTCATTACATAAAAACTTACATAAAGATAAATAATAATTAAAGATAATTATGGATTCTGGCCCATTGTTTACTTTTTCTTAATTACTTGTGAGTACATCAGATTTTACAACCTCAACGAATGTTTTTAACAGAACCAAGACATGAAAGACTAATATGAACAGATACTTTGTGACTTGAATCTCCCCTGAGTCCTTATACAACTGATCAAACAAGCACCAAAAAAAAAGATTCAATTTCAAAATGTTAGTGAATTACAGATATTATATGAGATGACTTAAAGAAAAATAGTGTAAGTGGTTTTCATTATACATCAATAAGCAAATCTTCCCTTTGGACATCTCTGTTTTGATCACAATGTTCTTCTGGTTTCTGCCTTTTGAATTTTTTTTTTCTTTTACTACAGCCTATATCATCTCTTTTATTATTCATAATATTCATCTTTGATCCTTACTTAAACACTATTATGTAGATAAGCAAGAAGCCTAGCAGTTAGCATAGTCTACCACATTCTCATAGAAAGCAGTTCAACAACCATTTAAGATCAATTGAGCATATCATCTCTGGTTTTCCTTGCCCATGCTTAAGCACTGCATTCATTTGTTACATGCATAAAATTTCACTGTGTTCTCCTCTGTTAGAGTTTTTAAATATGTTCACCCACCCTTGAACACTTATTCCTCAAAAAGAACACTTGACTGTGAATTGCACTTAGCAACTTGTAGATTTAAAACAGAATGTCAGAAAGAATGGTGTGTGACATCTAAGGTAGGTCATAAAAAGCCCTGAGCCCTCTCTGTCTTGCTTGCATTCACAGATAACTCACTCTGAAGTAATCCAGCTGTCATACTGTAAAGACACTTAAGCAACCCTATAGGGAGTCCCTCACAGCAAGGAACTGGGGTCTTCAACAGAAGCCATGTGGCAGAGCCATCATGGAAGCACATTCTACAGCACTCTGAGAGTTTTCCCATGACATCAGACCCAGTTGACATTTTGGCTGCACGATTATGAAACAATATATTACTCATACATTTACTTTAAAGATAATATTTTTTTAAAAGATTTTAAATAATAGAATTCACAATGGACTAAAAGAGATGTCAAACTTGGAAGTTTATATCAGGAATGAGATAACCAGAACCCTTTCCAGTGTCATTTAGAGCACGAGTCCCCAACACATGGGCCACGGACTGGTACTGGTCTGTGGCCTGTTAGGAATCAGGCCACACAGGCAGAGATGAGCTGTGGCAAGCAAGCGAAGCTTCATGTGTATTTACAGGTGCTCCCCATCACTCCCATTACCACCTGAGCTTTGCCTCTGTTAGATCAGCTGCTGCATTAGATTCTTATAGAAGCATGAACCCTTTTGTGAACTGTGCTTGCAAGGGTTGCAAGCTCCTTGTGAGAATCTGCGGTGACGATCTGAGGTGGAGCTAAGGTGGTGACGCTAGCGCTGGAGAGAGGCTGCAAATAGCCATCATTAATAAAACAAAAAACAACAGGTGCTCGCGAGGATGTGGAGAAAAAGGAATGCTTCTACACTGTTGGTAGAAATGCAAACTAATTCACCCTCTTTGGAAAACAGTGTGGCGATTTCTAAAAGAACTAGAAATTGACCTTCCATATGATCCAGCAATCCCCCTTCTAGGAATATACTCAGAGGAACTCACAGCATTCTACAAAAAAAAAAAATGATATCTGCCCATGCATGTTTATTGCAGCACTATTTACAATTGCAAGAACATGGAATCAACCATGCTGCCCACTGAAACTGATCTGAATTTTTTTAAAATGTGGTTAAAAAAAAAACACAATAGAATATTATGCAGCCATAAAGAAGAACAAAATTATGGACTTCACAGTAACTTGGATGGATTTAGAGTCCAGAGTCCACAGTACTCAGTGATTTATCATAGAAACAAAGATCTGAGAACCATATGTTCTCACTCAGAAGTGGACTCTGAGCATTTACCATAAGACTATAAGAAAGGGATTGGCATAGCCAGAAACTGCCAGGGGTGGGGAAGCCATAACATTAATAAGGGTTCCTGATCTCAAACCAGGCAAAATGAGGATCAAACGGAGGCTCCATCTTTACTTGTACGATGTATACCTAATACTGAATTGTATCCCACATCTTTAAAATAAAATAATTTTTAAAAAAATTAGCAGTGAGGTTTGACAGCACAGAGACCATAATATATCAATGCTCATATAAAAACCCTATCTGTGAGTGGCAAGTGAGTTGATGTACTTCAACTGTATAGCTGCATCTGATGGCAGGCTTTAAGTCAGAATCTGACATGTATTTTAGTCTGTGGTGGCCCGCCCATTATTTTATTTACCACTTTTGTCCATGCCTCTTTTTTTTTTAATGGGAATTGGAACACCAGAAGCCCAATCTCTACCAGTATGCAATATGCTCATGTAACAGAATGTATTTGTACTCCTTGAATCTAAAATAAAAAGAAATATAATTTCATCTTATATTTACAGATGTAGTTATTTCTTTTAAAGCAAGCCTGTTTTCTATTCAATTCAGTGAGGTATGTCTACTTTCGCCACCCCTCTCATAGTCCTACTACTTGCAAAATCCCCACAGAAAACTACCTTATTCAATTTTACTTATCGGTAAAATTTATTTTATTTGGATAAATAAGTAAAATAAATAGATTTCTATTCAACTTTTAAAGTTATCTTTGCAATTTTGCTTTGCCTTCTTTTCTCACTTTGTTTTCAGAATCATTATTTAATTTGGGTGTATGTTTTGTTAAAGGTTGAATCTATAAAATAATCGTTGTCTCTAAACTCTTGACGTTAAAATAGACTATATTACGTTTACATTGGTTGTGTGTCTTCTGATTTGTGTCTCTGGTTTAAAATATAATTTTCATGCTTATGCTTATATTGCAGTTTGAAGTATCATAGAGAGTAGTACTACAATTATGCTTCACATTACTGAATTATTTCCAAAATTGATGATAATACCATTCACAATCGTTAATAAAATTTTTAATACTGGAAGAAAGAATATGATCTTCAGGACATGGTCAATTATTATATTAAATCATTAAAATAGTTTTGTAATCCGGATGTGGCGGCATGTACCTGTAGTTCCAGCTACTTGGAAGGCTAAGGTGGAAGGATCTCCTGAGCCCAGGAGGTCGAGGCTGCAGTAGCTGTGAACATGCTACTGCATTCCAGTCTAGGTGATGGAGTGAATTTCTGACTCCAATAATAATAATAATAATAATAATAATAACTTTATGAAAAGTGATATGAAAGGATCGATAGAAAAATATATTTTATTGGCAAAAACAGCAAATATAAACAGGCCAATGTTTACTTTTATAAATCTGTTTTTCAAAAACAATACATAACTAATGTTCAAAATGTCATGGGAAGGATAACATTAACTTGAAAAGAATAAATATGAATATGATAAAAATATCATCTAGAAGAAAAACTTGAAATATTGTGAAAAGGTGATTTTTTTTTTCTATGTGTGAGGAAAATGGTCTCGTTTGTTTTTTTGATGCACCTGTCACTTATTTTCTGGAATATTACTGGTTAACACATTCATATATGTTTATAAACATTATTTTCCTTTATTTTTAAAGTAAGTATCACCCCATTTACCTAATAAGTCATGCTTATAATCTATTTTCCTGGAATATTTTCTGCTTTTGATAAAATTTAATAATCTTTCTTTTATGAGCTTTCAGCAAGCGAAGAATAAAAGAAATATTCCTAAATCAGAGAGAGATCATTGACAAGAAACTCACAACTAGCATCATGCTAAATGCTGAAATCTTGAACAATTATCCTCTTCAAAAGAGGTATTAGGCAAGGTGAAAGGCAAGGAAGGCCACAATTGCCACTTCTATTCAATGTTGTAGTGGAGTTGCTTGCCAGTGAATCAGGTAAATAGAAGAAATAAAAATTCAAAGAAAGTATGTTACCTTTTATAACGCAGCAGCGGCCTTAATCTGAGAGAGTTTGTGTATAATGTTTACCAGTTCCAAAGAAGTCTCCCAGAGGTTCAGCGGGGAGAGACAATTGTTTATTAAACTTATGAAAGGGCACCAGTGGCAGCAGTTGGGTGAGGAATCAGTGCTTCGAAACAGTATGCAAATAGTTTTATAATCAAGCTAGTTAACTACTCGAATTCCTATACAGTATTTTCAATCACATTAAGAGTTATGACTACCTTATATTGAGATTTCTCGGTTACCTGCATCCTGTGACTTACTACTGGGAATATACGCATATCCTGCAGTCAGCCTTGGCTATAGGCTGCTTCCTGGGGGAGGGAGAAAGAAGCAAAATATAGAGGAAAAAAAGATAGTGTCTGGGCAATTACCTCACAAGTTCATTCACACATAATGTAACTGATATGTAGAATATCCAAAGGACTATTCAAAAAAACCATTCCAACTAATATTTGACTTCCTCAAGATTAATATACAAGATAAATATACAAAAATTCATTGAATTTCTATATACTAGTAAGATTGCATGAAAAAGATCAAGAGTAAGCACATTAAAATCAACCCAAAACCATTATTAATCAGAGAAATATGAGTAAAATACTCCTACAGTCTCATCAGCAAAGTGATAATTAAAACAAAACAAAACAAAAACTGACTGGTGGTGGTGAGAATGTGAGCAGCAAAAACTATCATGTATTATATTAGCATTAAAAATAGCACAACCACTTTGAAAAAAAATGGAAGTTACTAATAAAAGATTTATGAAAAGAAGCACATACTAGCCGGTATCAGGGAAGTGCAACAGTAATGTAATACCATGTCACAACCTTTGATAAAAATTAAACAACCTGAGAGTATAAAACAATTCTAATGACATAAAAATTGAGGAAATATAAATAGATATAGTCATTTTGGAGAGAAAGTGGGCAATATGCATAAAATGTAAGGATATTTTCAACCTACCAAAGAATAATTCTTCCTTTAAGTACAAGCTATAAAAAAGATTCTGGGGCAACCCCTTCGGGTCTCCTCCCACTGTGGGAGCTTTTCTGTCCTCAATAAATTCTGCTTTTTCAAAAAAAATATCTTACATTTATGTAGATTTATATTACCTATAGAAAGGAAATGTATTAAAACCTTGTCAATGCTTTTGACTATTTGTGTTTTCCTATTATACAATTGTCTATTTTCTATTGAAACATTTGCTTTGTCTTAATATTTTACAGGAATTCTTTATTAATGCTGTTTGCCCCATATTTTGCAAATATCATCATCTAGACTGAAACTTACCTTTAATTTTCTTTATGATATTTTTAGGCTTACAAGTATTACAGATATTATAACTATAGATGAATAGATTTATTTTTTATGCTATGCATTGCAATTTCTGAATCTTGCTTAGTGAAATGCTTTATATTTCTACATTTTAGTATACATAAACTAGTGATCCAATTCCATGTATTTTAATTTTTTCCCAATGTTGAAAACCAATTGTTCCAAAATTATTTGTTAAAAGGACCATTATTTCTTGATAGATTTTTAAATCCACGTTTGTTAAAATCAAGGTTTTTATATAAACAATGTAGGACTTCCTTCCAAAGATTAGTTTCAATAAATTATTAAGCCTGTTACCACTCTGGTGAGCATTTTCTATTAATGGTCCTAAAACTCTCAGTAGCACTTATGTATAGTCAAGTTTGTTAGAAATAAATTCATAAAAAAATCAAGCTTGCAATAAATATTTAATCATTTTGAATATTTTTAAATACTCAAGATAAAATTTATGATTGATTTGTACTTTTTTTGCTAAACTTGGAAAACTTTCACCATAAAGCTTAGATGCTAAGTTTGTCATATTTTTATCATCAAATGTTAATAAATTTGATATTTGAATATATCAATGTGAGGATTTATAGCTTTTAAAATATCTTTGTTTTAGATTTTGCTCTTCTAGAGAAGAGTACTGATTGTAATATCTTTTTCTTAACATATGCTACTGTTTATTTAGTATTTATAGAGTTCATTCAAAAACCTTAAAACTTAATTTTGAATTTGAAATAAATATTTAAAAATTTAAAAACTGCTAGATAGCCAGGCTCGGTGGCTCAGCCTATAATCCCGCGCCTTGGGAGGCTGAGGTGAGCGGATTGCCTGAGCCCGTGGCTTCGAGACCCGCCTGGGCAACTTGGTGAGACCTCATCTCTACAATAAATCAAAAAATTAGCCGGGCGTGGTAGCGCACGCCTGTAGTTCCAGCTACTTGTAAGGCTGAGGCGGAAGGATCGCGGGAGCCCAGCAGGTCGAGGCTGCGGTGGCCGGAAGCGTTCACTGCACTCCAATCTGGACGACGGAGTGAGACGCCAACTCAAAAAAAAAAAAAAAAGTAAAGATGCTAAACTTCAGTT
>CAUYQG010156037.1:0-24343 GCA_963574415.1 Tarsius wallacei
ATCCATCTGTTCCCATCTATCCATCCCCATCCATTCATTCATCCATCTATCTCTGTCCCCGCCTATATTTATCCATTCATCCATTGGCCCTCCACCGCAGCCTCGACCTGCTGGGCTCCGGCAATCCTTCTGCCTCAGCCTTTCAAGTAGCTGGAACTACAGGTGCGTGCTACCACGCCCGGCTAATTTTTTGATTTATTGTAGAGATGAGGTCTTGCTTGCCCAGGCGGGTCTCGAACCCGTGGGCTCAGGCAATCTACTCACCTCAGCCTCCCAAAGGCGCGGGATTACAGGCCGAGCCACCGAGCCCGGCTAAAAGCAGCATCTTATTTAGCAAACAAAATTATAACATTTAATATTCTCATAGTTCTTTGGATTTTATAATCAACAGACCTGGGTTCAAATCCAGGCTTCACACTTACTAGCTCTGTGATCTTCAGCAATATAGTTAACCTCTCTGGGCCTCTGTTTCCCCCTGTGTACAGTAAATACAATGACCCTCACTGTCCTGAGGTAGCTGTGAAGTTAAAATAAGATGGTCCAGAGCAGGGCTTGGCTACCTTGAGTGTCCCATAAATGGCCATTCTAGCCACATGTGAAGAGACAAGCAGTTACTGGTGGAACAGTTTTAGCTACCAGCCAGGAGAGGCATCACTGCAGCTGGTTGGAGAAGGCACTCTGCTTCCAGTGGTCTGCCAGCTTGGGATCGATTTCTTCTTCTGCTTGAGATTTTCAACTTTTCTTCTGGCTTTTCTTTCCTTCCTCGGAATCTTTCCCTTGAACTGCAAAATCAAGGAAGGGAGAAAAGCATTAAAAGGAGCCTGATTCCAGCTGCCACATGTGGATGTATACATGCTACAGAGATTCAGGAAGGTCTGGAATCTCCTAGAAGGCAGGGTTGTTCTTTGTGCTGCTGCCTCTTCCCAGAAGGGGTGGCTGTATAGATGACAGACCAATAGCCAGGTGTATGCGGGAATAGGGTAAGAGGCATTCTTGTCTCCTACTGCCACCACCTGAGAACACAGGCAGAAGAGGACAAAGACTGCTGTGCTGACAATGACACTACAATGTATTCAAGGCTCTCCTCTAAGGCAGCTTTCAAGCTCAGTCTAGGGTTGAGGTTTGGGCTTTGGACCGGAACCACCAAATGCCAAAACCAGCTGTACTCCCTCCTAAAGAGCAACCTGGTGAAAGCCAGGCATGGTGGCACATTATTGTAGTTCCAGCTATTCGGGAGGCTGAGGCAACAGGATCATTTGAGCCCAGAAGTTCAAGGCCAGCATGGACAACATAGTGAGACTCTGCCTCGAAAAACAAAAACAAAAACAAACAAACTATTCTGAGCCTTCCAGGTTGTTAAGAAGGGGGAATGAGCAAAGCTACATACGATGCACAGCTCAGAGCAGAGTTCAGATCAAAAAGAAAACAGATGCTAGCACATATGAATCTAAGGTCATTAAGAACATGTGCTACTGGGTCAGTGGCATAAAGACCAATGGAACAGTATAGAAAGCCCAGAAACATGTCTACAGCCACACCACCATGAACATGTTTGATCTCATCTCATCTTGGAAGCTGAGCAGGGTTAGGCCTGGTTAGTACTTGGACTGGAGAAAGCCCAGAATCAGACCCATGAGAGAACCTAACAGATACCAGAGTGGCATTTCAATCATTGCGAAAGGGCAAACTAGCTGGTAAATTAATTGACTACCCATTTGGAAGAAAATGAAGCTGTTGGTCAACTTTGTGACATATACAAAGTGAATTCCAGATTAAAGGTAGAAAACAAAAACTTTAAGATCATTAGAAGAATACCTAGGAGTCTATACTGACATCTGGATGAGAATGGATTTTTTTTCCTTTCCTTTTGTAAGAGGCAGGGTCTCACTATGTAGCCCAAGCTGGCCTTGAACTGCCTGAAGCAATCCTTTTGCCTCAGCCTCCCACAGAGCTGGGATTATAGGTGCTTGCCACTATGCACAGCCGAGGAAGGATTTCTTAAATATCACCAAAGGTGAAAACTAGAAAGGAATAGTCAAATAACTGTTTACAAAACAAGACATCATGAATCAAGCCAAAGGGTAATCTGTGAGGATTACAATGCATATAACGGACAAGGCATAATTATCCAGAAGATGTAAAATAAAGCCTGTGCTATCAAGAAGACACATTTTTTAAAACAAATGGAGAAATAAGCAAAGAAATACGAATAGGCAAATTGCACAAGAGTGTGGCCAAATAAGCCTAGGCAAAGCTGCTCAATCTCACTAGTACTCAGCACCTATGCATAGCCTGTGCAGGGCATGGGTCCAGCATGAAGAACAGGAGTCCTCACGATCGCTGGTGGGAGGGTAAAAGAGGTGTCAGCCAGAGAGTAAACTGGCAGCACCCGGTGAGGGGATCGAGGCTCGTTTTCTTTGTGCCCAGATGCTCGCTGTGGCAGGGCTGGAGATCAGGAAACTGGCGACCGCTCAAATGCCCTCAGCAGGCATGGGATGGATGCAGGAGGGTGCATCCGACTAGTGGGGTACTCCACAGACATCAGAGCAAAGGGGCTGGACTCACATCTGTTCAGAAATCCAGTTGAGCGTAAAAGCAAATTGCAGCAAGGTATGTGGAGTGTGAAATCATCTCTGTGACTCATAAAATCAAAAATCAACATAACATTGTACAAATGTGTGAGAAAGAACAGGGTGGGGAGGAGGAACACACCAATTTCCGTGTCAGGAGGGTATATGCCTCAAAAGGACAGGATGCAAAGGAAAGGTTTACACTGTATCTAGGGTCTTTTATTTCTTAAAGAAAGGAGAAGGAAAAAAGAAAGAAATGAAGGAAATATGGCAAAATATTAACACCTAAATTGTGAATACATAGTTATTATATTTTTCTGTGAACTTTCCTATCTTTATTCCAAAATAAAAAGAATGGTTTAAAAACTTCATTAAAATGTTCAAAGCACATTTTTTAAATAGTGACACTGTTTAATCTGGAAAAGAGAAAATTCAGAAGGTTTTGAGAGGTGTTCAGATGTGGAAGTGTGGACTAGTGCTTACAGAACTTAAAAAAGAATAGGTGGTAACAGCCTGTAATCCCAGCACTTTGAGAGGCCGAGGTAAGTGGATTGCCCGAGCCCATGGGTTAGAGACCCACCTGGGCAACTTGGTGAGACCTTATCTCTACAATAAATCCAAAATTAGCCGGGCATGGTAGCATATGCCTGTAGTTCTAGCTACTTGGAAGGCTGAGGTGGAAGGATGGCTGGAACCCAGCAGGGTGAGGCTCCAGTGGCCATGAGTGAGGCGAGACCTCATCTCTACAATAAATCAAAAATTAGCCGGGCGTGGTAGCATATGCCTGTAGTTCTGGCTACTTGGAAGGCTGAGGTGGAAGGATCGCTGGAGCCCAGCAGGGCAAGGCTCCGGTGGCTGTGAGTGTGCCACTACACTCCAGTCTAGGTGCCAGAGTGAGACTTCAACTCAAAAAATAAAATAAAATAAAATAATTGGAATGAGTTGTATTCATCAGTGTCTCCAACAACCAGCCGCAATCCAGGCTCAAGCAGTCACTTCTCTCCATAGTCTCAGATTGTTGCCCTAGAACCAGGCCAGTGTTAGGAAAAAACAGGTAACTGATTGAGAGATAAGGACATGATCTGTCTGTAGCAGCAACAGCTGAACAAACGTGAAATGGCCCACTCCAGGAGACAGCAGCTGCACCTACTGACTCTAGAATTTTTCCACCTCATACTAGAAACCCAACTTCTTAAGAAGCAAATATTTGCTTACCTTTAAAGGAGGAGAGTCTTTCCAAATCCCCACTCTTTTATTCTTCCCCAACATACCATGTACCCACCCTTACCAAGGATGGCATCTATCACATAGAACTGTAATTCTTTACTCGAAAGTCCCACTTAGGCTGGGTGTGGTGGCTCATGCCTGTAATCCCAGCACTTTGGGAGGCCAAGATGGAAGGACTGCTTGAGCCCAGGAGTTTAAGACCAGCCTATGCAACAGAGTGAGACCTCATCTCCACAAAAATAAAAAAGCCAGGCATGATGGTATGTACCTGTAGTCCCAGCTATTTGTGAGGCTGAGGCTGGTGGTTCACTTGAGCTCAGGAGGTCAAGGCTGCAGTCAGCTGTGATGGTGCCATGACACTCCAACCTGGGTGACTGAGTGAGACCCTGACTCAAATATATGTGTGTGTGTGTGTGTGTGTGTGTGTGTAGTGGAATGAGATAGAAAAGGTGGCTGGATGGGATGATGAAAGTGAGAGAATGAGATGAGAAGTGATAGCACAAATGGATGGATGGCAGCGGTGGAGGGCCAATGGATGAATGGATAAATATAGGCGGGGACAGAGATAGATGGATGAATGAATGGATGGGGATGGATAGATGGGAACAGATGGATGGAGAGTAGGGATAGGATGGCTAAGTTGAAAATGTGTAAATGTGTACAGTATTCTTTTACTTTGTTTTGTTTTTTTTTTTTTTTTTTGCGCTTGGAGTCAGAATCTAATTCTGCTGACCAGGCTGGACTGCAGTGACATGATCATGACTCACCACAGCTTTAATTTCCTAGGCTCAGGTGATCCTTCTTCCTCAGTCTTCCAAGTAGCTGAGACTATAGGTGTGAGCCACCATACCTAGCTATTTTTTTTATTTTCTGTAGAGACAAGGACTCACTAGGTTGCCTAGGCTGGTCTCAATCTCCTGGGCTCTAGCAATCTGCCTGCCTCAGCCCCCCAAAGTGTTGAGATTACAGTCATGAAATACTACACCCAGTCTTTTACTTTTGAGTAACATTTGGTCAAATATAAAAGAATCTTACTGAATTATCTTGAATTTAAGATACATCATAATTCTTCCAAACCAGTTATATTATAAAATTCCAAAATCCCATCCTGATTTACTTTGAGACCTTCGTCTGTCTAACATGTCTGTGAAGCTGCTAAATGATGCTCTTTAAAGTAATTCCTTGATCTCCATCATGACTGTTCCTGCCAAAGAAACATTTGGTGTTCTTTGAGAACTCCATCTAGAAAATCCACAAAGAGAAAAGTTAATGCAGGTGAAAAAAATTGGGGGCTAGATCTGAGAGTCAATTCTTAAAAGGACATTGCATTCCTCTAACCCAATGCTTTTCAACTTTCATTGTGCATATGGAACACATGGGGATATTATCAAATAAATGACTGAGTATAGCTCAGCTAAGCCTGGGACAGGCTTGTATTTCTACCAAGATCCCCAGTAATGCTGACACAGTTTATCTGCAGACTATACTGTACTTTTGAGGTATAACAAACTTGAAAATATAATGGAAAAGAATATATTTTTGCAAAAGCAACCAAAACCTTAAAACACGTATAGAAATTATCTACAACATCTAGAAGAAGAAAAAAATAACCCCATTAAAGAATATAAAGGAGGGTCTGAATTAAGTGAAAAGGTATACCATGCTCATGGATGAAATAACCTGACAACATAAAAATGTCGATTCTTCCCAAATTAATCTATAAATTCAAAACAAAAACCATTTTTAAAAAGCAGAATTGGACCGGGCATGGTGGCTCAAGCCTGTAATCCCAGCACTTTGGGAGGCAGAGGTAAAAAAATTGCCTGAGCCCAGGAGTTCCAAAAAAAGGTTGGGTAGAGGCAGAAGGATTGATTGAGCCCAGCAGATTGAGGCTGTGGTGGCTTTGAGTGTGCCACTGCACTCCAGCCTCAGTGACAGAATGAGAGTCCAACTCAAAAAAAAAAAAAAGCAGAATTGTTTAATAACATGTTCTCTCGGTTCTCCCCACCCCATGCCCCCAAACCACCAGCTGGGCTTTCATTCTCTCCCTGGTCCTCACAGCATCCTTCTCCAGACCCTACTTTTCCAGACTCTTCTTACTCTACTAGAGGCCCTCAGACAAACTGCACTCACAGTAGAAAAGGTCATAGACTCAGGAGTATGAAGGAGTGGGTTGGAGTCCTGGCTTAATTAAGAACTCTGCTTTCATAAGTTTGCACAAATCATGTAACTACTCAGTCACCTTGTGCAGAAAATGGAGACAGTAATACCACCTCACAAAGTTATCATGAGAATTAAATGAGACAAAAAATAATGCATACAGAAAGCCTGATGTATAACATATACTCATAAACCCAAGCTTCCCTTTCATCTGGATTTCACCTGGATTTTCATGAGCTCCAACTTAACCAGACCTACTAAAAACACCTAACCCATATAGATGGGGATAGATATGAATAGATGGATACATGGTCATAGATGACTTGTGGTAGGATATGTACAAGAGGGTCTCCACTTCCACTTCCCAAAACAGCATGGTTCAAGCCTTACTGGACTGTGGAAAGTTCATCCATTTTGAGTGACTTTTCACATTCCTCACTGTTCTCGGAAGACATTTTAAGCTCTGCTTGGTGAAAACCTGAAAATATTAGGAAACATCTCCAAACTTCTTGCTACATTCTAGCTCACTAAGAAATGAAGACCCCTTACACATTTCTGTAATCCCAGTTTTCAGACAGAAGGTCTGGTACATGATAAGCATCCAGTAAAAAGGTTTGTTGTTAATAACTGAGTGAATTAATGAATAAATATACAGGCTAATTTTCATAATTTGGAGGAATGGAGGAAAGAGGAGACCTCTAGTTCCTTTTATAACACCCCCACAGAGGACAAAAAAAAAAAGAAAAAAGTTAGTTAAATTGTCTACTTCAGCACTGTTTACATTTGACAATAATGAAAACACTCCCAAGATTCCCAAGTTCCCAAACATAAGAAATGGTTAAGCAAACTGTAGTCCTATCAGCAGATTAAATACTATGTAGTCACTACAAATGAAGTTTATGGAACTCTCCATCAGAGCTCTTGGGTGACCAGGCACATTGTCAACGAGCAGAAAAGTTTTGGAAAGTCACAAAACAAACAAAAATTAAGTTAAAAAAAAAAGAACTGACAACAAAAAGTGAGCCATGCAGGAAGAGCAGTGTTGCCTTGGCTGATACACAGGAAGAGTACCAGTACACATGCACATCACCAGAGGCACCAGTCAACCACATTCCCTACCATATTCTTGTACTCAGCTTGTCCACAAAGGTTGTCTCCACTCACCTTGCAAATACTTTTGAGTGTTTTTCTGTTGTTGTTGTTGTTTCCTGGTGGATACTTCTGGTTCCACTCCTCTCTGAAAATGTTGGCTTTCTCAGTGCTCTGTTCAGATAATTCTCTGATTTAAAACCAAATGCCTCACTTCCTCTAGAATTCCAGAGAAAAAATGATCACTGGCTCAATCAATCAGAAATAATGATTGAGTATCTATTATAGGCATCCCTCAGGGATACTACAGGTTCAGTTTCAGACTGCCACGATAAAGCAAATATCACAATAATAAATAAATAATAAAGTGAGTCACACAAATTTTTTGGTTTCCCAGTGCACATGAAAGTATGTTTACACTATACAGTAGTCTAAGTGTTCAACAGCATTAGCTCTTTAGAAATCAATGTATACACCTTAATTTAAAATATTTTATTGCTAAAAGATGCTAACAATGATCTGAACCTTCAGCAAGTTGCAATCTTTTTGCTGGTGGAGGGTCTTGCCTCGATATTGATGGGTGCTGACTGATCAGGTTGGGGTAGCTGTGGCAATTTCTTAAAATAAGGCAACAATGAAGTTTCTCACATTGGAGGACTCTTCCTTTCATGAAAGATTTCTCTGTAGCATGTGATGCTGCTTGACAGCATTTTGCCCACATTAAAATCTCTTTCAAAATTAGAGTTGATCCTCTTGAACCCTGCCACTGATTTAGCAACTAAGCTTATAAAATATTTTAGAATAATTGTTTGTTGTCATTTTGATAATATTCACAGCGTCTTCACCAGGAGTAGATCCCATCTCAAGAAACCACTTGTTTTGCTCATTCATATGAAGCAACTGCTCATCTGTTCAAGTTTGATAATGAGGTTGCAGCAATTCAGTCACAAAGTCAGGCTCCACTTCTAATTCTAGTTCTCTTGCTATTTCTAACATATCTAACTTCCTCCACTGAGGTCTCGAATTCCCCAAAGTCATCCAGGAAGGTTGAAACCAACTTCTAAACTCTGGTTAATGTTGATATTTTGACCTCCTCTCATGAGTCACGAATGTTCTTAATGGCATCCAGAATGTGTTCCCTTCCAGAAAGGTTTCAATGTGCTTTGCCAGTATCCATCAGAGGAATCACCATCTATGGCAGCTGTAGCCTCATAAAACATACTTCTCAAATAATGAGACCTGAAAGTCAAATGTACTCCTTGGTCCATGGGCTGCAGAATAATGTTCTAGCTTTTGATTTTAGGTGAGAGACATGTGAGTCTTGCTTTCACTTGAACACTTAGGGGCCACTGTAGGGCTACTAATTGGCCTAACCTCAATATTGCTGTGTCTCAGGGAGTAAGGAGGACCGAGGAGAGGGAGAGAGACAGAGAAATGGGTACTCAATGGAGCAGTCAGAACACACACAACATTTATCAATTAAATTTTCTGTCTGGTCAGGCATAATGGCTCAAGCCTGTAATCCCAGCACTTTGGGAGGCCAAGGTGAAAGGATTGTCTGAGCCCACAGGTTCAAAAACAGCCTATGCAACTTGGGGAGCCCTCATCTCTACAATAAATGAAAAAATTAGCCGGGCATGGTAGTACACACCTGTAGTTCCGGATACTTGGAAGGATGAGACGGAAAGATCACCTGAGCCCAGCAGGTCAATGCTGGGGTGGTCGTGAGCATGCCACTGCACTACAGCCTGGGTGACAAAGTGAGACTCTAACTCAAAAACAATAATAAAAAAATTAGCTGTCTTATATGGGCACGGTTCATGCACTCCAAAACATTTACAACAGTCACATCAAAGATCACTGATCACAGATCACCATAACAGATATAATAATGAAAAAGTTTAAAATGTTGGGAGGATTACCAAAGTGTGACACAGAGACACAAAGTGAGCACATAATGCTGTTGGCAAAATGGCACCAATAGACTTGCTTAACATAGGGTTGCCACAAACTTCAATTTGTAAAAAAGGTGGTATCTGTGAAACACAATAAAGTGCAATAAATCTACGTATGCCTGCATGTGACAATCACTTTTCTTGTGATGAAGGTAAAGCAGAGGATAAGATAGATGAGGTTGGTGCCTTCCTAGAGCTGCTGCCTAGGAAGCTGCCTCCAAAATACGAGGAAACTCAAAAGAACAGCCACACATGTTTGGAAGAGGTTCTTAGACCTCAACTGGCAATGACTTCCTTCAAATAAGGCCACTAAGCAGGCTGGGTGTCGCAGCTTACACTTATAATCCCAGCACTTTGGAGGGCAAAAGTGGGAAGACCGCTTGAAACCAGGAGTTCGAATCTCTACAGAAATAAATTAGCCAGTATGATGGCTCTTGTCTGCATCCCAGCTACTTGGGAGGCTGAGGCAGAAGGATTACTTGAGCCGAGGTGTTTAAAAAAAAAAGACCACTAAGCACTTGACTTGTGTTGTTCCAATGAATCATCACATTTCACTTTAATAAGGAAAATACTGCCATCTCTTACTATTTCCCCCACTTTACAGACGAGAAATTTGACGCTTAAGTAACTTTCCTGTGGTCAGAAAGCTGGTCCTTAGCAAAGACAGGATTACACCCAGAGTTTCTTGACCCCAGCTATGGAGTCAGCTCTGTCATACTCTTCACTCCATCAATACAGGGCCTTGTATGCATATAATAGCAACCAAGCACGGATAGGGTCATGAACGAAGGGAGAAAATAAATGAATGGAGATGATAGAAACTACAAGAAAGAGAGGAGGAAAAAAGGTGAAGTTTGAGTCAGTGTTGAAGGATAGTCTACATTCTTGGAGAAAGATGTGAGGCTAAGAGTCCTCAATGTATGCCCAGCTGCCTGACAGCATACCCCATCCCAAGGAAGAGTCTAGTGTCTTCAGGGGTCA
This sequence comes from Tarsius wallacei, assembly GCA_963574415.1. NCBI lineage: Eukaryota > Metazoa > Chordata > Mammalia > Primates > Tarsiidae > Tarsius > Tarsius wallacei. The sequence continues at coordinate 9,983 of CAUYQG010156037.1, forward strand.
GGAAATGGGCCACAACATGAAGGGGGAGTGGAGAAGCAGCCTTGGGAAGCAGATTAGAAAATGCCTGCCAGGCCAGACTCAGAAGTCTGGACTTGGCTCTCTAAGGCACTGGGCAGCTGTGAAAAGCTGCAGAGCAATGCAATGCAGTGAGGTGACAGAAAAGGTCAGGCAACTTTGGCAGGAGAGAGGAGATGGGAAAAAACCTGAGCACAGTGAGAGCAGGAGGCAGGAGGGAGAAGACAGCTGAAGGACAGAGAGCTCCCAAGAATAACAGATGGGAGGACACCAGCTAGGTACTGGGTGGGGGGGGGGGCAGGAATTGAGAGCATAGAAGGAGTCAAATATAACTGAGGGGCTTCGAGGATGATGGTCTTTCTGCACTACTGAGAAACCAAGAGGAGGAGCAGATTGATGAGAAAAGATATGTTTTGGGGGTTTTTTGTTGTTGTTGTTTGTTTGTTTGAGTTGGAGTCTCATTTCCTCACCCAGGCTGGAGTGCAGTGGCACGCTCATGGCCACCCCAGTGTCAACCTGCTGGACTCCGGTGATCCTTCTGCTTCAGTCTTCCAAGTAGCTGGAACTGCAGGCACATGCTACCATGCCCAGCCTATTTTTTGTGACTGGTTTCTTTCACTTAGCCTTATGCTTTTTGTTTTGTTTTGTTTATTTATTGTAGAGAAGAGGTCTCGCCAATTTGCCCAGGCTGGTTTTGAACCTGTGCGCTCAGGCAATCCTCTCACCTTGGCCTCCCAAAGTGCTGGGATTATAGGCATGAGCCACCACGCCCAGCCAGGCTTATGTTTTTGAAGTTCATTCATGTTGTAGCCTATGTTAGTACTTCATTCTTCTTTATGGCTGAATAATATTCCATTGTATGAACAGACCAGAGTTTGTCTATGCATTAAGCAGGTAATAGGCATTGAGCTTGGACATTTAGACAATTATGAAATATGTTGCCATAAACATTCACATGTTAAGTCTTTGTGTGGATGTGTTTTCATTTCTCTTGGGTAGATACCTAGGAGTAGAATTGGTAGGTCAAACAGTTTTATCACTAACTTTTTGAGAAACTGCCAAACTGTTTTCCAAAGCATCTGCACCATTTTACATTCCCGCCAGCAACAGGTGAAGGTTTCTGTTTCTCCAGATCCTTGAAAAAATTAACCATCTATCTTGGCTGAGTGCAGTGTCTCATGTTTAATTCCAGCACTTTCAGAGGCTGAGGTGGGAGGATCACTTGAGGCCAGGCGTTTGAGATCAGCTGGGCAACATGAAGCCCTTATCTTCACAGCAACAAAAAATTATTTTTGAGTTGGAGTCTCACTACATCATCCAGGCTGGAGTGCCATGGCATGCTCACAGCCACCTCAGCAATGATCTGCTGGGCTCAGGCTATCCTTTCACCTCAGCCTTCCAAGTAGCCAGAACTACAGGTGCCTACTACCACGCACGGCTCATTTTTGATTTATTGTAGAGATGAGGTCTCACCAAGTTGCCTGGGCTGGTCTTGAACCTGCAGGCTCAGGCAATCCACTCGCCTTGGCTTCCCAAAGTGCTGGGATTACAGGCTGAGCCACTGAGCCTGGCCTACAAAAAATATTTTTAATTAGCTAGGCATAGTGGTGCACGTCTGTAGTCCCAGCTACTTAGAGGCTAAAATGAGATGATTGCTTGAGCCCAGGAGTTGGAGGTTACAGTGAGCTATGGAGTACCACTGCACTCCAGCCTGGGAAACAGTGAGCAAGACCCTGTCTCAAAAAAAGAAAAAAAGATTTGTTGTCTGCCTTTTTTATTATAGCCATTCCCATGGGTGTGATATGGTATCTCATTGTGGTTTTAATTTTTATTTCCATAATGATTGAGAATACTGAGACCATTTCATGTGCTTCTTGACCATCCATATATCTTCTTTGGGAAATGTCTGTGAAGCCTTTCACCCTTTTTTGAATGGATTGTCTGTCTTCTTGTTATTGAGTTATAAGTGTTCATTGTAAATTCTGAATACAAGTCCTTTATCAGGCATATTTTTTGCAAATATTTTCTCCCACTACCCTGTGAGTAATTTTATTTTCTTAATAGTGCCTTTTAAAGTGCAAAAGTTTCAAATTTGAGGTCAGATTCATCAGGTTTTTTTTTTCTTTTTTGGTTATGCATCTGGTACGGTAGCAGCTAAGAAATCGTTGCCTAATGACAGGCCGGTTTTTAACAGAAAGAAGCGAAACTTGGTAGACACTAAGTAAATCCACTAATCAAGACTCCTAAAAACCCAAAAGCTTTATGAGACTGCACACAATAGCCCAAGGACATTCCCAGACACTTCTAGGGGCTGGAAAGAATGACACAAGTTTCTAAAATCAGTCTGACAATATCAAGTACTTATAAAATGCATATACTCCTTGACCAAGTAATAAATCACTCAGGATATAGAACACACTGTTCACAGTACTGTTTTAATGTGGAAAAGCTGAAAACCACTTAGGCATCTGTAGGGGTTGACTAAGCACCTTATAGTCCACCCTGAGAAGGTGCATCAAGCAGCCGCAGGAGTTGTCTGCAAAGAAATGGGAATGCCATGCTGTGTGTGATGCAGGGGTTCGTGCACAGAAAAAGAGCCCGGTGTCAACAACACTTCCACTGTGGTTTTTTATATCCAGTTTAATGAGACTTAATTTTTATACCATAAAATTCATATGTACACAGTCATGTAACCACCACCCTAAGGAAGATACTGTGTTTATCCATCACCTCCCAAAGTTATTTCATGCCCAAATGCATAGGAAGTCTGGAAATAAACACATCAGAAGGACACTCTGACACTTGGTGAGCTCTTGGTGGTAGGATGGTGGATGGTTTTTACTTTTTTAGCATTTTTCTGGACTTTTTAGACACCGAACAATATACTATTTGAAATAGCTCAAACAAAACTGAAGGGAATCCAGAAAATCATTTCTTTGCTGAGACCCGGACTCTCCCTGACACGCAGACACCCCCCCCATGCCCCCAGCTCAGACAAGAGTGCAAGGAGACCTCTGAATTTGCTCACTTTGAACCTTAAACAAAAACCCTGTGGATCCAACCAGAATCATTTCAGAGTCACCCGGTAACACTGCTGGGCAGACAGACAGGACTGACAGCACACCATTAGAAATCCTCACTTCCCTGAGCTGCGAGGGAGTGGAGGCCCAGCAATAGCTCAGCAGAAAGATATTTAAAAGCTTTGTTTTCAATCCTGACTGGCCCAGGAAAGTTACGTTCAAAGTATTCCTTCACCAAATCCAGTTACCAGGAGTGGGACCCCAGGGTTTGGAGGTGGCTGATGTCAGCACTTGTAGGAAAATTGTTTTCCATGACAAATGAAGGGAGCTGGACATGGTGGCTCATGCCTGTAATCCCAGCACTTTGGGAGGCCGAAGTGAGAGAATTACCTGAACCCAGGGGTTTGAGACCAGCCTGGATAACTTGGTGAGACCTTGTCTCTAGGAGAAATCAAAAAATTACCAGCTGCAGCGACCGGATAGTGGGTGAGTGTATCACTCTTGTCTGGGCCACCAGTTCTTAGCACCGATGGGAAATAAAATCACATTCGTTTGAAGTGACTGGGAAGTAAAGAACCAAGTTCTAGAGTCCTGCTCAAATACAGGTCAAGCCAATATGGCTGGGCCAAACGATGTTCAAATCCCAGCAATGCCTGCTAAAGGGAATTTTCCATGTCTACAGTGGTACGTTCATACAAACCAAAAGTGTCAGTGCCTACTCTGTGCCAGGCCCAGTCCTGGGCACTGGGAGGCACTAGGTCTCTAGCTGCGCAAAACTCAGATCTCATAAGAAGCCCACAAATAAATGACAATGGTAGTGCAATGGCTGCTTTTTAAAGATATTTCTAGGCCAAGTGCGGTGGCTCATGCCTGTCATCCCAGCACTTTGGGAGGGCAAGGTGAGGGGATTGCCTGAGCCCACGGGTTCAAGAACAACCTGGGCAACTTGGTGAAACTTCATCTTTATAATTAATCAAAAAATTGCCTGGTGTGGTAGTGCATACCTGTAGTTCCAGCTACTTGGGAGACTGAGGCAGAAGGATTGCTTGAACCCAGCAGGTTGACACTGCGGTAACCAAGAACGTGCCACTGCCCTCTAGCCTGGGTGACAGATGAGACTGCAACTAAAAAAAACAAAAAACAAACAAAAAAATAAAACAAAACCACACATATCATTTATAGGTAAAGAAAGCATCAGAAAGGCAACAAGATAGGAGCTAGCACTCTTCATTTTTCAGTGACTGGACACTTCCAGATGAACAAAACAGTCACCATTCCTCCCTTCAGGGCTGACAGTTTAGTACAAGGGGACAGACAACACACAGAAGACAAGATGTCATCTGTTAGAGGTACCGAGCACTGTGAAGTCATCACAAAATGACTTGAAGGAGGCGAGGGCAGGCTGTAAATGCCTGGGGGAGCAAATGCAAAGACCCTGAGGTGGAGTGCAGTGAGGGAAGGAAGGAGAGTAGGTTAAGAGGGAACTGCAGGTGCCAAATGTGTCCGACCTCAGGGTTAGGGTTAGGCTTAGGGTTAGGGCTGCAGTGAGGACTTTGCCTTTAGTCTGTGTGAGAGGGAAGTCATTAACAGGCTCTAAGCAGAGGAGAGACAGGTCTGACAAGGTTTAAAAGAATTGCTCTGGCTGTCAAGAAGAGACTGCAGGAATGCACATGCAGTTCTTCAGGGGAGGGTGTTGCAATAATATGGGCGAGAGATGCAGGGGCTAGTCCCCAGGGTGGTAGCAGTGGAGTGGGGAGAAGGAGTCAGGATGCATTCTGAAGGTAGAGCCACCAGATGGCCTGACAACAGAGGTGGGGTGTGAGCATGAGAGGGGACACAGAGACAGCAGGGTTTTGCTGAGGGAGGCTGGAGGCACTATGAGCTGAGATGAAGCAAGCAGATGGGGGTGGGAGCAGACATCCAGGACTGAGAACCTCTGCATCTCTGTACAAACAGGAAACACACACGATGGTGGGAAGGAAGAGTACAGCCACCTTGGTAAACAGTTTGGCCATTCCTCCAAAAGTTAACTTCACTGTAGGACCTAGTCATTTTACACCTAGGCCTGCACCTAAGAGAAATGAAATTACATGGACACACAAAAACTTGTATACAGGCCAGGCTCAGTGGATCAGCCTTTCATCCCAGCACTTTGGGAAGCCGAGATGAGTGGCTTGCCTGAGCCTACGGGTTCGAGACCAGCCCGGGCTACTTGGCGAGATCTCATCTCTATAATAAATATTTTAAAAATTGGCTGGGCATGGTGGTGTGTGCCTGTAGTTCCAGCTACTTGGAAGGCTGAGGCGGAAGGATTGCTGGAGTCAAGAAGGTCAATGCTGGGGTGGCTGTGAGTGTGCCACTGCACTCCAGCCTGGGCAATGGAGTGAGACTCCAACTCAAAAACAAACAAACAAAAAAACTTATATACAAATGTTCAGAGAAGCATCATTCACCATTGCCAAAAAGTAGAAACAACACAAATGTCCATCAATTGATGAATGGATAAACAAACAGTGGTCTATCTGTACAAATGAAATATGTTCTCTAGAGCTGAAATTCAAAAATATTTTGGCTCCAGAGTCTGACACTAAACTACCATACTCTGCTGCCTCTTGGTATATTATAGTGCTACTGTACGTGTAATCCATATAGAGAGACTAGAGAATCTTTCACCTATCCTCTACCTCAGACTCAAATCATAAAATAATATAAACCTATATAGAATATTTGAGGTAGAAGAAATTTGCAGGTGAATTATCCAATTCCTGAGTGTTCCCACATGCAAAGATATTAACTCTAGAGTTAATCTTATAGCATTGCAAGATGCCTTAGAACAAGGTATTTATAGTACAACACATCTTATGCTTGATGTATAATACCATTTTAAGATCTAGACATTTTTTTCCTTAGCCTCTCTCATCATATTCATCCTTCTTATTCCATTGTATAACTTGACTCTATTGTTATCTCTTTGATTTTTCTTTATAGTCTGTGTACCCCCAACCCTTTAAATCTTAAAGGGTCACCTAAGAGTGAATAGGACTTTTCTCAATCCCCTATTCAGCTTGTCTAAGAAAAAATTACACCTTTGCCATTACTACAATGGAATCACAGCAACATGACACAATTGATCTGTGTCTTAGTAAGGACTTTTCCTTGTAATGAATTTTGCTGAAAGATCTGTACACTTTTACTTTTCATACATTTTGACTACCTTTTCTGAAATAGCCATATGGCTACACAATGCTAGCACAGAGTTTGAGGATTTATGAGGTACCAATTCTGATCTCAGTTTCAGGTAATCAGAAAACAGAGGAGTTACACTTCAGCTATTAGGAGGTAGGAAGAATCAGTGGAAAGGTGGTCAGCAATTTCCAGGAATAAATTCAGATAAATAATAGAAACACAGAGCACTAACAGTGACCTAAATTTCAGAGGAGACCAGTAATGAAAACACTATCACTGTCATCCCAGTGAAGAGTTACTCACCGTGCACATAACGTACCTACTCCCGTCTCAGCCTTCCCCTTAAAAGAGCAAATGTATTCATACTGTCTGTATCATCAACAATAATATATTCAGGCATTGCCTCCCTGGAGAAATAACGGGATAATAAGCAGTGGGTGGAAAATCTGGCAAGAACTGTGGTAATTGCAGTAATCATAATAGAAGATAGTTCCCATCGCATTATGTTTAAATGAAGCTGTAATGGAAGTAGCTTTATTTCCATTCCTGATTCATCACAAAAGTTTGAGTCCCTTGTAATAAATTTCTGGACTAGACTGTGCCACCAAATACTTTTTAATTCTAAAATATGAGCAAAACGTTTGCTGCAATTTATTATAAAAATATAATACTTGTAGATCTCACCAGTGATCACTAATTCATCATGAATAAATCATATAATCTATAGAGATTTTTATTTTATTGTAACTAATTTTATCATTTAATTTTGACTGATTGAAAATGAAATTGCATTATGGAATATGTATCTAAATGGTGGTTTATTTCTCTGCTTGTTATTCTCAGTATAGTCACAGGATCTCATTTATTTTTCATTTCCTTTCCAATTATCTATAAGTGAGCCATCATTTTCTAATGTCAGAAATCTATTTTGTATTTGCTCACAATGAGAAATATATGCCACATGTTTATATGTATACACACATATGCAGTTGACTCTCGAACAACATGGGTATGGGGGCATTGACCTCTTGTGTGTCAAAAATATGCATATAACTTTTGATTACCCCAAAACTTAACTACTAATAGCCTAATATTGACCAGAAGCCTTACCAATCACACATACAATCAATTAACACATATTTGGTAGGTTATATGTATTACATAATATATTCTTACAATAAGGTAAGCTAGAGAAAAGAAAATGTTACTAAGAAAATTGTAGAAAAGAGAAAATATATTTTCATTAAATGGAAGAAGATTATGATAAAGGTCTTTGTCCTCATCTTTCCTGTTGACTGTGCTGAGGAGGAAAAGAAAAAGGAGAGATCTGTCTCACTGTTTCAGGAGTGGTAGAGGCAGAAACAAATCCATGCATAAGCGGACCCATGCCGTTCAAACTCATGTTGTTCAGGGATCAACTATAGTAACTAACAGGCAATATTTTTTAAATATATAATTTTATTCAATCTGTTCATTTCTAATTCTTCCTTTCCATTTCTTATCCTAAGTAGTAAATCCACTAGGATTTCTACAGCTTTCATACCATGCTGTCATTCATTTCTAAGCCACTGTTGTTAGTTCCATGAGTCAATTCCAGAAGAAAAGCTGTCAAACATCAGCTGGTAGCTTGCCTAGTCAGTTTCATACATAAAAACAAGGCATTTCTCTACATTAAATGACGCATATGACTAGTCCTTAGCATACACCATGGTTTATGTAGAAATTAAAGCATTTTTCCTTTCTGTTTTATCATCACTGAAAAATATTCTGTGGGAACAATGAAGAGTTCCATATGAAGTTGGATTGGGTTTTTTAGAAAGTGGCTTATGTACACAGGAACCTAACATTTGTTTTTATTTTATTTTATTTTAAAGATGTGGGGTACAATTCAAGGTTAGGTATATATGTGGACATCATACAGGTCTGGGCCTCCCTTTGGTTCCCACTTTGCCTGACTTGAGATCAGGTACCCTTTTTGATGTTATGTGCCCTGCCAACCTACACCCTGGCAGTATCCCATTACTGCCAAGCCCTTTCTTATAGTATTATGGTAAATGCTCAGGGTTCACTTATGAGTGAGAACATGTGGTCCTCGGTTCTAACAGTTGTTAAACTCTAGCTGTGAGCCAGCTTTATAGATACTTGCTAGTACATACAACTCTTCAAGAAAGAATAGTTAGTATCCACATTTGACATATGGAGAAACCAAACGATAGAAAAGTTAAGTCACTTAAGATTACAATGCTCATACATGGTATACCCAGTGTAAAACCCATGTCGTTTCACCTAAGAGTATATAATTTACAAAATAACTAGAGTTATTTCTTTTTCTCTTTATTTTTTAACTTGAGACCAAATGAAATTAATGTCCAACTGCCTTCAGAATAGCAATATAGACAATACATCATTTTTATAGTTATTAAAGTGCTGTGTTTCAAACTTGCAGCAATCAGAGCTGGAACAGTGCAACATAATATTGTTTGTCTGACCTCACACTCGCACCCAGATATTCCATTTCTCACTTACCAGCCATCACTATAGGGGCTGCAAAATCTAATCATTTATTTACCTCAGTTTCCTTTGTGCCAAGAGGGAATCATGTGACATAGTTTTGTCTAATGATGGATAAATAGAAGCTGTTTCCATCTTTTGGGGGAAACTTTTGCTTTTTCAGATAAAAATGATGTATTGTCTATATTGGAGGGATGAGAAGTTCAGCCAATTCTTCCTTCAAAAAGATATAACAACATTGGGAAAAAATGTGAAAAGCAATAAGCTCAGTTCTCTGGAAATCGACCAAAGACACATAGACTATTTAATTCAAGTAAAATGACTAAAACTTGATAAAAACAGTGACTGGTGATGCCAGTCTAAGGCTGTTCCCATCCTAATCCTACCCTCACTTATATCAGCTCAGTCGTTCAGTCAGAGTGAGGCAAGCTGTAAAAATATCTCCCCTCCAGAGGGAGCTGGCTTGATTTGTAGAACAGGCCATTCAAGAAGAAGAACAACATCACAACTAGTCTGCAACTGATATACTGCATGGGCCAGGTAACAGACTTGCATACTGGTCAGAAACTTAATAGGAATATCCAGAGAATAAGACAACTACGTTGGGTCTTGATATGCTTCTCATGTATTTGTGGTGTGGAAGGCTGTACACATGCGCAAGTGTGCATACAAACTCAAGAGACACCAGAGAAGGTCCTTGCTAGCTGTTTATCTCTGACTGAATGTGAGGCCTCATACAAAGAAGAGATGTGAGATTGGCCTATCATATCCGATGAGAGCACAGTTGCATACTGCCTGAACTTGGAATGTATTCCCTTACACACACAAATCTACTGAAAAAAGATGGAAGATTATTGGCTCAAGATATTGAAGTACACTGACCACTGAATTATGCTAACTCATCATCAGCATGTCAGGCTTAGAAATAAAACTGAAAAGGGAAGAAAGACTTAAGCAGAGACATCAGTGGCCACACACTGAGGGAGAGACAAATTCTACAAAATTAATTTAGGTAAGTCATTAAATGGATAACTAACAAAGCAAATAAAAATAGAAATCATAACAACAACCCCAGGGAAGAGGGGGAATCAAAATCTATATTTGGTACAATACATTTTTCAGGTGATCTAGTATGTAGCCAAAAGTGTGAGATAATCAGAGAAACAGATTAATGTGACATACACACAGGAAGGAAAAAACAGTCAATAGAAATATTCTGAGGGAGTCCAGATGTTCCTAAAGCAGCCATTACCTATGTTCAAAGAAATAAAGAAAACCATGATGACAATAAAACAAATAGAGAAAGTCAATACTTTTTTTTTAGAACCAATTCGAAAGTCTTCGGTCGAAAAGCACAATAGGCCAGGCTCGGTGGCTCAGCCTGTAATCCCAGCACTTTGGAGGTCAAGGTGAGGGATTACCTGAGCCTGCAGGTTCAAGATCAGCCTGGCAACTTGGCGAGATATCATCTCTACTATACATAAAAAATTAGCCAGGTATAGTAGTGCATACCTATAGTTCCGGCTACTTGGAAGGTTAAGGTAGAAGGATTACCAGAGTCCAGCAGGTCAATGCCGGGGTGGCCATGAGTGTACCACTGCACTCAGGCCTGGGCGACAGAGAAAGACTCCAACTCAAAAAAAAAAAAAAAAAAAGAAAGAAAGAAAGAAAGAAAAGAAAAGCATAATAACTGAATTAAAAAAAACCAAAAACATGAGAGGGCTCAAAAACAGGTTGTGGTTCCTGTCTGTAATCCCAGTATTTTAGGAGGCTGAGGCAGGAGGATTTCTTGAGACTTGGGATTCAAGACTGGCCTGGGCAACTTAGTGAGACCTCATCTCTACCAAAAAAAAAAAATCAAAAATTTAGTTGGGCATGGTGGCACATGCTTGTAGTCCCAGCTACTCGGGAGGCTGAGCTGGGATGATCCTTGGAGTCCAGGAGGTTGAGGCTGCAGTGAGTTATGATTATGCCACTGCACTCCAAACTGGGTGACAGTGAGACCCTGTCTCAAAAAAAAAAAAGGAGGAGGAAAAGGAGAAAGAAGAAAAAGAACAGGTGTGGACTGGAAGAAAAAATTAACAAACTTGTAAATCAGTAGGCAATTTTTATCTGAGAATCAGAAAACTTTTAAAAAGAAAAGAAAAACAATCTCCAGTATCAAAAACGTCAGTATATACATAATGGAGGTAACAGAGGGTGGAGACAGAAAAGGTTAAAACACTATTTAAGAAATAATGTCCAAAAATTTTCCAATTTTGATGAAAAATCTTTAACTTATACATCCAGGAAGCTCAACAAACTCCAAGTTGGATAAATAAAAGATTTATACCTACACACATCCAATCAAAGTATTCAAAGTCAAAAACAAAGATAAAATCTTGAAAGCAGTAAAAGGAACATGACTTATCATATAGAGAGAAACCATAATAAAATTAACAGCTGGCATCTCATTAGGAATAAATGTAAACCAGAAGGCACTGTGATGATGTATTCAAAGAACTAAAAGAAAAAAAAAAGAGTCAATACTTTTATATCCAGTAAGATTATTATTCAAAAATGAAGGTGAAATAAAGACATAATAAGATAAATACTGAGATAATTGTTTGCAGATCAACCTGTCTTATAAGAAACATTAAAGGAATTCCTGGAGGCTGAAAGACAATGAGATGAGATATTAACTAAAAATCCACATGGAGAAATAAAGAACACCAATAAAGGTAACTATGTAATTAATATAAAAGGAAGTAAACATTTCATTTTTTACTTTTTTTCTTTTCTTTTCTTTTCTTTTTTGAGTTGGAGTCTCACTTTGTTGCCCAGTCATTTGTTACTTTTAATTCTCAACTTATTTTTAAAAATTGCACATAACATTATTTTTAAAAGGTATTTTGGACCTATATATTTTTAAATGTAATACATACAACAATGCTATCATAAAGGACAGGGGAGAATATGTAGCTGGAATAATGTTTTCCTGAAATTGAATTAGGATTCATTCAAAGTAGACAATGCTAAGTAAAATGCATATTATGACCCCTACAGACACCACTAAGAAGATCAATTAATTCATATAGAAAGATAGTAAAAAATAAACTTAAGTAGTGTGCTAGAAGATACCTATTTTACACATAGCAAGATAGTAAAGGGATAAAGAAGAGCAGCAAAAAAACTAAGCTGTAATGAAGACAAATAGCAAAATATCAGAGATCATATCAGTACCTGCAATAAATGCAAATGGACTAAATGCTTCATTAAAAAGATTGCTTAACTGGATAAAAGATGACAAACAACTGAATGGCATCTACAAGAGACATTATTTGGATTTAATGACAAAAATAAGTTCAAAAAGAAGAAACAAAAAAGGACACACCATGAAAGTAATAACCAGAAGAGATTTGGAGTAGTTAAATATCAGACAAATGCAGAGGGTGCCAACAGAAGTATACATTTTAAGAAAGGATAAAACCATATTAAAATTGCAATTCTCAATATATACTGATAACAAAAGATGAGTACAAGTCGTGTTTGACTTCCACAATTACAAGAGGTGCTCAAAGTGGTTCCCATCAGTGTCCAGACACTTATGATTACAGTGAGCATCTCTTAACATGAGTATACTTTTTTTTGTCACCCCGGTGGATTTAAAGACAAACTGTTCTTAGAGACAAAGTGAAATGTTTAAAAATAATAGAAGGGTTAATCAGAAATATAACAATTATAAGCATATGCACATCTAAAAATTAGTGCCCCAAAATGTATTAAGCAAAAATTGACAATTGAAGGGAAATAGACAATTTCTAAAAATGTTATATTCTTGTGTATGTGTGTGTGTGTCTGTATGTGTGTGTGTTGGAGTCTCACTCTGTCACCCAGGTTGGAGTGCAGTGGCACACTCATGGCCAGCCCAGCGTCAACCTGTTGGGCTCCAGTGATCATTCCACCTCAGCCTTCCAATTCGCCAGAACTATAGGCACGCGCTACCATGCCTAGCTAATTTTTTTAAAAAAAATTCATTGTATAGACAAGATCTCGTTAATTTGCCCAAGCTGGTCTTGAACCCGCGGGTTCAGGCAATCCACTCACCTCGGTCTCCCAAAATGCTAGAATTACAGGCTGAGCCACCAAGCCCAGCCGAAATAGACAATTTTATGATAATAGATACAGACTTCAATACCTCACTCTCAGTAATTGATAGACTACCTAGAGAGAAAATTGTCAAAAACATAGCAAATATATACAACGTTATCTACAAAATGGATCTGATACCTAGTGAACACTTCTCCCAATAAGAACAAAATATGTATCCTTTCAAGGACACATAAACATCTCCCAAGGTAAATAACATGTAAGACTATCTAGCCCAAATAAATGTAAATGGAATGAAGTAATATAAAGTATATACTTCAATTATAATATAATCATGTTAGATATCAACAGTAGAAAAAAAGATCTTTAAAAACAAGTCAATACATTTATGAAGAACCCATGGATCAATGAAACAAGAGAATATAAGTTATGAAATTTTTAAACTGAATAAAATAAAAATACATCTTAGTTCATTCTTAGCTGCTATGACAGCTATTACTACAAACTGGGTAATTCATAATGAACAGAAATATATTGGCTCATAATTCAGATGGCTGGAAAGTCCAAGACTGAGAGGTTGACATGTTGCAGGGACTTCTTACTTTATCATCCCATGCTCATGGCAGAAAAACAAAGAGAGCAAGAGGGAGAGACAGCAAGAGGGTGCTGAACTCATTCTTTTATAAGGAACACTCTCCTGCAATAACAAACCCACTCCATGATAACAGCATAAATCCATTCTTGAGTGCAGAGCTCTCGTAGCCTAACCACCTCTTAATAATGTTCCGCTGTGGATTAATTTTCCAACACATGCTTTTTGGGGAACACATTTAAACCATAGCATAATATGTCATTTATGAGATACAACTAGAGTAGTGTTTCACAGAACTTGACTTATTTAAATGCCTATATTGCAATGAAAAAAGATTTTAAAACCATAGTGGAATAAAAATAAATACCAACACCAACAAATTTCCCCCAAAACCCACAAAGACATGGACACTGAACAGCATGATGTTAAGCAACTCCTGGGTCAACATGGAAATCAAAACAGAGATTAAAATATACCTGGAAACAAATGAAAATGAAAAAACATCTTACCAAAACCTCTGGGATGCCATGAAAGCAGTTGTAAGAGGGGAAGTCATATCACTAACACACATGAAGAAAATGGAAAGATCACATGTTAACAGCCTAACAAGTCACCTAAGAAAGCTGCAAAGGCAAGACCACCAAAACCCTAACTTCAGTAGAAGAATCCAGATCACCAAAATAAAAGTCCAAATCTTAAACATAGAAGACAAAAAGATAACACACAAAAAATTCAATGAAACAGAAACCTGGTGCTTTGGAAGGAAAAACAAGATTGATAATATCCTAGCTAGACTGACCAAGAAAAAGCCCAAATAAACTCAGTCAGAAACAGAAAAGATGAAGTCACAACTGACCCTGAAGAAGTACAAAAGATTATCAGAGACAACTATGTACACTTGTATGGAAACAAACTTGAAAACCTGAAGGAAATGGAGGACTTTCTGAC
>CAUYQG010156041.1:0-23008 GCA_963574415.1 Tarsius wallacei
CTTTTACATGTTGGTTAGGAATCTTCCTCAAGCCGGGCACAGTGGCTCACGCCTGTAATCCCAGCACTTTGGGAGGTCGAGGTGAGAGGATTGCCTGAGTCCACAGGTTCGAGACCAGCCTGGGCAATTTGGTGAGACCTCGTTTCTACAATAAATCAAGAAAAGTTAGCTGGGTATGGTGGTACACACCTGTAGTTCTAGTTACTTAGAAGGCTGAGGTGGAAGGCCTGCCGGAGTCCAGCAGGTCTAGGCTGCAATGGCCATAAGCGTGCCACTGCACTCTAGCCTGGGTGACAGAGAGACTTCGCCAAAAAAAAATAAAAAATAAAAAAAAAATCAGGCCATCCTTGGTGACTCGTGTCTATAATCCCAGCACTTTGGGAGGCCGAGGTGAGAGGATTGCCTGAGCTCATTGGTTCCAGACCAGTCTGGGCAGCTTGGCGAGACTTCATCTCTACAGTAAATCAAAAAATTAGCTGGGCATGGTGGCGAGTGCTGGTGGAAGGTTAAGGCAGAAGGATCACCTGAGATCAGCAGGTCAAGGCTGCGGTGGCTGTCAGCATGCTACTGCGCTCTAGCCTGGTGACAGTGTGAGACTCCAACTCCAAAAAAAAAAAAATCACAGGTTGAAAATCATGCAAAACCAGCCAAATCAGATGATATGCAATAGTCTTCTTTGCATATTACAAAAACAAGTCTTTTGTCCATATATAAATTGCAAATGTTTACCATCTGAAGTTCTTTTTCAGAACAGAAATGTTAAATTCATATATAGTCAGATTTATTAATCTTTTCCTTTTATGAGGTTAGAATATGCAAAGAAAGCTTCCCTATTCCAGTATAATAAAAAAGTTTTACTCATGTTTTCTTCTAGGACCATCAGATATTCATTTAAATCTTTCACCCACCTGAATTTAGTCTGCATAAAGAGTAAAGAAGGAATTCTGCTTTGTTTTATTATTTTTCCTAAAATTTCAGACACTTGTTCAAATTCCATTCATTGAATAACACATTTTTCCCCAGGATATGAAATGTTTCTTATCCTGACCTATTGATATATCAACTCCTATACTGGCATTCTAAAATCTGTTTGATGGAAATCTTGGGCACTCCCTCATACCTATAATTCAACAGAGAGGAAGACAGGAAGCAACTCCTGTTCTTTTTTTTTAGTTGGAGTTGTCACCCTGTTGCCTAGGCTGGAGTGCAGTGGCACGCTCACGGCCACCACATCCTCAACCTGCTGGGCTTAGGTGGTGTGTTCCAAGTAGCTGGAACTACAGGCATGTGCCACCATGCCCAGATAATATTTTGACTTATTGTATAGATGAGGTCTCACCAAGTTTCCCAGGCTGGTCTCAAACCCGTGGGCTAAGGCAATACTCTCACCTCGGCTTCCCAAAGTGTTGGGATTATAGGCGTGAGCCACAGCGCCTGGTCAGCAACTCCTGTTCCTTGATAAATATCACTTACTATCCAACCATCCAGCAAAATCCTTACCAGAAATTTTCTCAGTGCTATCACCTAACCCAAAGGTTGGTGACTGTTTAGTCTTTCCCTACCCTAAGTTTCTTAAAGTTGTTCAGGCTCAGTTTATATAAGCCAGCACTTCTTATTTTTTCTTTTTTCTTGAGTCGAAGTCTTATTCTGTCACCCAGGCTGGATTGCATGGCACGCTCATGGCCACCGCAGCCTTGACCTGCTGAACTCACGTGATCCTTCCACCTCAGCCTTCCAAGTAGCTGGAATCACAGGCATGTGCCACCATGTCTGGCTAATTTTTCTTGATTTATTGTAGAGATAAGGTCTCATCATGTTGCCCAGGCTGATCTCGAACCTCTGGGCTCAGGCAATCCTCTTGCCTTGGCCTCCCAAAGTGCTGGGATTACAGGCTTGCACCACCATTCCTAGCCATAGCCAGCACTTCTTATGGTACCCATCCCATGTTCACTGCTTAGTTGTCCAAAGTTTCATTTTTGTTACTAATTTCTATTAACATACTGGCTAACAAAAGATGCACATTTTTATAACACAAAGAGCTGACTATTCATATTGTGAGATTTTTAGTTTGTAAGCAATTGATATAAGTATATTTACCAGAAATGTAATCTTACAGTAAAGTCATCAAATGTGAATCATTAGGTATCTACTATTTATATAATGGTTTTTAAATTGAAATTTTATTTTCTAGTTATAAAAGTAACATATACTTATTATAAAAGTTGAGACAAGCTGGGCTCCGTGGCTCAGCCTGTAATCCCTTGCTTGGGGAGGCTGAGGTGAGTGGATTGCCTGAGCCCGCGGGTTCAAGACCCGCCTGGGCAACTTGGTGAGACCTCATCTCCACAATAAATAAAAAATTAGCCAGGCGTGGTAGCGCGCGCCTGTAGTTCCAGCTACTTGGAAGGCTGAGGTGGAAGGATTGCCTAAGCCCAGCAGGTCGAGGCTGCGGTGGCCGGGAGCAACCACTGCACTCCAGTCTGGGCGACAGAGTGAGACTGCAACTCAAAAAAAAAAAAAAGTTGAGACACATCAACACTGTATCAAATAGAAGCTAAAAATCCTTAGCAATTTCATTCTCTAGTTAATAATTTGGTATGTGCCTTTCAGAATGTTTTCTGTGAGTACGTTTTTGTTTCTTTTTTAAAAAATGAGATCACATTCCATATTCAGAAATATTTCCCTCCATTTCCTAATCTATCATGGATATCTCTTCCTGTTAGTATAGAAGGGTCTCCATCTTAATTTTTAATAGTTTGATAGCATTCCATTGAACCACAGAATAGCATTACATGACAGTTCTAAGGATTCCACCTTCGTTATTTTCCGGAGTAGTTTCCATGGCCCTTGGTGTTAAAAAAGGTGGCTCTGGTGGTGCTGATGCCCACGCTGTGTCACTCACCTGAAACAAAGTGAGAAAAGTCATTAGCAGACAAAGCAAGAAAACAGGCACAAAAAAAAAAAAACAAGTCAAAGCAGGAGAAAAAAAATCTAACAATTTAAATAGCCACCATCTACATCACTGCTTAGTGGAAAGCAAGGATAAAATATCAAAACATGTCTGCTTTTTTTTTTTAGAGATGGGTCTTGTTCTATTGCCCAGGCTGAAGTACAGTGGCATAATCATAGTTCACTGTAAACTTGAATTCCTAGGCTCAAGAGATCCATCTGCCTCAGCCTCCCAAGTAGCTGGACTATAGGCATGTACCACCATGCTTGGCTTAAAACATGCCTATTCTTAAATCTCTTTCAATGTTCAAATTTCTTATTTTCACGCCTTTTGTGAAATAACATTTTTTTTTTTTAAGTTGGAGTCTCACTCCTCCACCCAGGCTGGAGTGCAGTGGCACGTATACTCACAGCCACCCCAGTGTCAACCTACTGGGCTCTGGCGATCCTTCCGCCTCAGAAGTAGCCAGAACTACAGGTGTGCACTACCACGCCCGGCTAATTTTTGATTTATTGTAGAGATGAGGTCTCTTGCCAAGTTGCCCAGGTTGGTCTTGAACCCACAGGCTCAGGCAATCCACTCGCCTCAGGCTCCCAAAGTGCTGGGATTACAGGCTGAGCCACCGAACCTGGCCATAAAATAACATTTTTACAAATTTTGAGGTAATTCAAATTTACATAAAAGTTGCAAAAATAGTACAGAGTGTTTCAATATACCCTTCACCCAGCTTCCTCTAAAATTAAAATACTCATAGTACATCTGTCAAAACTAAGAAACTATCACTGGTACAATACTATTGGCTAAACTCCAGACTTTAAACTCAGATTTCACTAGCTCTCTGCCAATGTCTTTTTCTGCTCCAGGATCCAATTCAGGATCCCACACAGCACTTACTTGTCAAGCCTCCTTGGTATTCTCTGGTTTGTGACAGTTTCTCAGTCTTTCTTTGTTTTTTGTGACCTTGAAACTTTTGAAGGGTATTGGTCAGGTATTTTGTAGAATGTCCCTCAGTTTGGGCTCTCATCTGATGTTTTCTCATGATAGACTCAGGTTTTAGGGAAGAATAGTTTTTGGTGTATCATGTTAACATGACTTAACACTAGTGATGTGAACCTAGATTACTTGGTTAAGGTTGTGTTTACCAGTTTTTTTCCACTGTAAAGTCAATTTTTCCCTATCCATACTCTAGTCTTGGGAAGTAAATCACTAAGTCCAGTTCATATCAACAGGGGTGGGAGACATTTAGGATCTACTTCTTGAGTGAATACATTATCAATCTATAGCCATGCACCACATATAATGTTTTAGTCAACAACACACCTCATATATGACTCTCGGCCCATAAGATGATAATGGAAGCCAGGTGCAGTGGCTCATGCCTGTAACCCCAGCACTTTGGAAGGCAGAGGCAAGAGGATTGCTTGAGCCCAGGGGTTCGAGACCAGCTTGGACAACTTGGAGAGACCTCATCTCTACAATAAATAAATAAAAAATTAGCCGGGCGTGGTGGCATGCACACCTGTGGTTCCAGCTACTTGGAAGGCGGAGGCAGAAGGATGGCCTGAGCCCAGCAGGTCGAGGATGGATGCGGTAGCAGTAAGCGTGCCACTGCACTTCAGCCTGAGTGACAGAGTAAGACTTTGATGCCGGGGAAAAAAAAAAAAAAAAAAAAAAATATATATATATATATATATATATATAAAATGGAGCTGAAAAATTCCTATCGTCTAGTGACCTTGTACCCATGGTAGGACTGTAGTACAATGCATTACTCACATGTATGTGGTGATGTCCATTAGCTGGGAAAGGTCTTAAACTAAAGTAGCTGCTTTAGACCCTGAGATGGAAGTCACATGTTGAGATTTACAAAACAAGTCCACCAGTCAACTCTGGTCGGCCTAACTATGAACTTTGAAGATAGTCATTTCTCTCTTGTGCAAGTGATGTTTCAGGGTTGCTTGTTATAACTTAGCCGTTAAAATGTATCTCAACAGAGACGTTTTAAATATATAAACATCCATCTTTTATAGCTGTCAGAGTAGGCACACTTCAAAATTGTGTGAAGAATATTACATACCTCAGGAGAAACATGAGAGGCAAAGAAATCTTCCTCCTTTGGTGGAGGGGACAAAGATGGAACCACACAACTATCAAGCCACAGCTAGAACAAAAATATAAAATAGGGTTTAGTATTTCATCTGTCTGCAAAGGGTTTTATTTCCTACTCTTCACCCTCTTCTAGAGACTTGCTTTCTATAGATTGGTACTTTCCTTTATTATAAAATCAGCAACAAGGCTTCTCAGTACATTTAAGTAATATATCAATGCAGTGAATTTTGCTTCCAAACCCTGAGGAAGTCAAGTGCCCCAAATCCATGAGCCATTTCTGAAAAGGAAAGATCAAGGATTTCATATCTAAGTGCAGGTTCGAAACTACAGTCAATCTTCATTACTCATGGATTCCATATTTGTAACTTCATTTACTTGCTAAAATTTATTCATAAGCCCCAAATCAGCCCTCATAGTCTTCACAGTCATTCACAGACAAGCACAGAGAAGCAAAAAATGAGCTGCTGAGAAGAATGTTCCCAGCTGAGGTAGAACAAGGCATACTCTGCCTTCTTGTGTCAGTTCTCATACTGGTAAATAAGTGTCCCTTTTGCAGTCTAACTAGTATCATGGTTTTCACATTTGTGTGCTTTTCACCAATGATTTCATTGCTTAAAATGGCCCTCAAGCGCAGCCTAATGTGCCTAGGCACCTGAAGGCTGTGACATGCCTTTTAATTGTAGAGAAAACATACGTGTTAAATAAGCTTCAATGAGGCATGAGTTATAACCCCTTTTCCGTAAGTCCAATGTTCATGAGCCAGCAATATTAAATAAGGTATCTTTAAATAGAGAAACACATTAAATAAGGTTATATATTGATCAGTGGAAGAAAATGTGACCAGAGGTTCATAGAACCCTAATCCTGTATTTCTCCTAGAAGTAAAGTTTCAGTTTTCACTAATTCAGGATCATGGCGAATTTACAGAACATAACTAATGAGAATCAACTGTACACTGTTTGCTTGCAAGAGAATTCAAGTAGAAAGGTTGTATTATTCAGGATAAAAACTACTTTTTCAAATAATAAATGTTCACCTAAAAAAGAAAAACCAGCTTTCCAGGGACTTACATCAGTACCATGCTTCCGTGTTGCTTGGGAGGCGAGAGACTTGATTTTCTCCCTATAGAGCTGAGCAGCACGGCTGTTGTACTTGGCATTGGTGTCACTGGTGGCACACCCATGTTGATGGAAAAAGGAAGACTACAGAGGAAAGCAAGCAGATGAATAGAAATACTACATTAAATCCAACATGGAGACCTAAAATGCTACTTCATGTAATGACGGATTTAAAAAAATACTAGTGAAAACAAAAATAATTTAAACATCATAAAAAGTTCTAAAATAAAAATTTTCTTATAAAAAAGGAATTCCCTCCACAAGTGCAACATTCATACAGTATTTTGGTAAAACTAGATATAAGGTTTGCATTACAAAATCAAATAAGTGGTCTTCATTTCTCTGTTAAACTACCTGTCATTCTTTTTTTTTTTTTTTTGATTTGGAATCTCACTCTATTGCCCAGACTGGAGAGCAGTGGCACGCTCCCAGCCACTGCAGCCTCAATCTGCTGGGCCCCGGCGATCCTTCTGCCTCAGCCTTCCAAGTAGCCAGAACTACAGGCACGTACTACCATGCCCGGCTACTCTGTCATTCTAAACTTTACTTTGGGGATGCTTTCTATTCAGGACTGTTTTTTTTTTTTTTTTTAGAGACAGGGTCTTGCTCCAACACCCAGGCTGGAGTACAACAGCACAAACTTGGCTCACTGTAACCTCAAACTCCTGGGTTCAAGCAATCCTCCCACCTCAGTCTCCTGAGTAGCTGGGACCACAAGCACACACCACCACGCCCAGCTAATATATATATTTTCTGAGTCTGAGTCTCACTGGAAATTGATTGTTCATTAATTAAAAGTCCTGATTACAGGCAAGCATGGTGGCTCATGCCTGTAATCCCAGTACTTTGGGAGGCTGAGGCGGGATGATTGCTGAGGCCAGGAGCTTGTAACCAGACTGGGCAACATAGTGAGGCTCAGTCTCTGCAAAAAATTTTTTTTAATTAGCTGGGCCGGGTGCGGTGGCTCAAGCCTGTAATCCCAGCACTTTGGGAGTCTGAGGCAAGAGGACTGCCTGAGCCCAGAGGTTCGAGACCACCCTGGGCAACTTGGTAAGACCTTGTCTCTACAACATATCAAAAACATTAGCTGGATATGGCAGTGCATGCCTGTAGTTCTGGCTACTTGGAAGGCTGAGGCAGAATGATCACCTGAGCCCAGCAGGTTGAGGCTGTGGTGGCTGTGAGTGTGCCACTGCACTCCAGCCTGGGCAACAGAGTGAGACTTCAACTCAAAAAAAAAAAAAAGGAAAAAAAAAGTCTCTACATTCTCACTTTCTGTTTTAATTTTCTTCAAAGCATGTATCATTGCCTATTATTATTCTTATTAATTTATTCCTTTAGTTACTCTCTGTCTCTGCCTATAAGAGCTTGTTTGTCTTCTTCCGAGCACCCAACCTAACATCTTGTTGAGTTGGAGTCTCACTCTTTGTCCACTCACTACTGGAGTGTAGTGGCATGCTCACAGTCACTGCAGCCTCGACCTGCTGGGCTCAGGTGATCCTTCCGTCTCAGTCTTCCAAGTAGCTGAAACTGAAGATGCACACCACCATACCCGGCTAGGTTTTGTGATTTATTGTAGAGATGAGGTTTCATCAAGTTGCCCAGGCTGGTCTTGAACCCTGGGCTCAGGCAACTCTCTCGCCTCGGCCTCCCAAAGTGCTGGGATTAGAGGCTGAGCCACTGTGCCCGGCCAATATCTTGTTTTTATTAGAGGTTTAACAGATTTTTGAATAAACAAGTTAACAGGGTCTGTCCAACTCCAAAACCCATCAGGTTTGTCCCCTTATCCCATTATGCCTCCAAAACATGCAAGTATTGAACTACGTTACTAGAGTAATAAATATGTAACCAAGAAAGAAATGACAAGTCTGAGATGAACTTACTGCATTAGCATTTCCTCCAACTTGCATACATCGCAGCTGAAACCAGGACCAGTTAGAATCCAACTCTGTAGATCTAAATGGAAAGAATATTCCTAAATGTTAATAATTTTCTTTCCCAGAATCAAACCACTGACTTTTTGATAACAAGACTTCCTTGAGCTTTAGGATCCTAAAGAATTCTAAATAAATGTTAATAGGGACACATGTTCGGGATGCTAAGACTCCAGAGTAGTTGACACAGGGCTCTTAGGACAACTCTTTACCTCCCTTTCTTGGTGGGTTATGAGCTAAAATCTGGCAATATGTCTTCTACTCAAAATAGATGTGCTCCTTGGATTTTTCCAGGTCAGCTACATACTTGTCCAGTTTGACTCCTACCAGGAGCATAGAGGATGCTTACACTCTTATCATCAGGTGGAAGGGAACTACCTAACATCACCACCAGCAGGGAGGTAATAAAACAAGATTTCATGCTCCTGAAATTAAAGCTATAAGTGCCTCCTGCCCCCACCACATCTTACGCCCTACTTGTCTCCATTGTAAGATCAAATCAGGGCAAGTTTCAACCTGATAAAACTGAATGAAAAGAAAAAAAAAACTTTTTAAATCAGAGCAAGGTAAAGGCAGTGCGTGTAGCCCCAACAAGGCAAATTCACCAAGGCATTAACTACAAAGCAACAATGTTAGAATGTTTATAATGAATCCACAGATAACAGTAAAAAGCAAGGCTATCCTGTTATTTAAAAATAGCTTGTCCTACACTGTAAGGAATGTGGATATTTTAGGATGAGTATAAGTAGAATACCCTTTACAAAATGGGCAAGGTGGAAAGAAAAGAAGCTTCCGATCCTCCAAAATTTTCCTTTTGTGCTACCCTTCCTTTTACTAGTTTCTATACTTAATGATATCTTTTAACCTGTGTAAATTGTAGGAGGTTATTTTGGGCCAATAGCTAACTTAAGATTAATACTCAGACGTACATAATGACAAATCCACTTCATGGTGATATATAAAAAGTAAAAAATTAAACCACACTTTATAAACAAATTTTTCAAAGACAAAAAAATCCCCCACAAAACCCTCCTTTTAGAATTTCTGATTACCAATGAAGATGATTAAGTG
Organism: Tarsius wallacei; assembly: GCA_963574415.1. Lineage (NCBI taxonomy): Eukaryota > Metazoa > Chordata > Mammalia > Primates > Tarsiidae > Tarsius > Tarsius wallacei. Next base: position 9,183 of record CAUYQG010156041.1, read on the forward strand.
ACGTATCTTTCATTTAGTAAGCACTTAGTAAGCAACTAGTTGTTCTGAAATCCTCTCTGAAAGCTGATGAAATGTGCCATCCCTACTCCCCTGTCATAGGGTAGCAGTTAACAGCAGTCTCTGCAGACAGATTGAGAGAGTGCAAGTCTCAACTCAACTACTTAATAGATGTATGGAGACGTGGCTTAACCTCTCTGTGCTTTATTTTCTTCATTTGTAAAAAAGAGATACTTACAGTATTTTTATTTCACCCTTGTAGAAATTAAATAAGCTAATATCTGAAAAGCACGTAGAATATTCCTGGCTCATGGTAAACATCATATGGCTAAAATTCTCATAATCACCAGCATCATCATGGAACCCTGACACACTGTGTTGTACTGTATTGTCCAGCCTGGGTGACAGAGTGAGACTCCATCTCAAGAAAAGAGAAAAGAAAAGAAGAGAAATTTCCCACAAACTTCATAATCCTTCTATGAGTCAAAATATAACCTCCTTAAAAATTGCATGAATTAGTTTCACTAATGGCTGCCAAAGTCAATATTTTTTGTAAGCAGAGGATTTAAAGAGATTTCAGAATCTTATGAAATTAGAATGAATCTCACTAAGTAAACAAGTAAATGTTTTCATGTAATCAAAAGTTAAAATGAAGTAAACCATACCACAATTAATCTAGACTTTTATATGCAGACAAGCTCAGGAAGAGCTTCCAGGCAGCTCTTTGTTTATAACTTGCTTGATTGCTTCTTATAAGGTCATGAAGAATATTGCCTTTCTAAACTAACATCATAAAAAGGCTCTCCCCCTCCTGTCTACCAAACAGGCATTCAGAGGATTCCCATCTGGTCATTGTCCACGTGTACTGGGGTGTGCCATCTGCCAGGCTGTATAGGATTCACTCGATCACTCCTCCCAACACCCCATACAGTGAGTCCTAGTATTCTTGCCCCTAATTTCAAGAGAATAAAACTAAGACAGAGGTAGGGACATGCCCAGACTAGAAAGGGATGACATGGAATTCAGTCCCCCAGCTGGGCTCCTGTGTACTGGGCCTCATTCCCCAACTCTGCCTCCTACTCCACCCAGGCTAAGTCATCTTTTCTGCCTGCCTCACCTCTCGAGCGCCTCAGGAGTTAAGACCTGGAGAGGTCTGGCAGCTAAGACCCTCCACAACACCACACAAATCCTCCCCTTTGAAATTTATTTTTTCATATTCTCTTCCTGTGCATACAAAAACTGGCTATGAAGCATTTCATTTTTTCCTGCCTCTGTATTTATCTATTTATTTATTTTGAGTTGGGGTCTCACTCTGTCACTCAAGCTGGAGTGCAATGACACTATTACAGCTCACCCCAGCCTTGGCCACCTGAGCTCAGGTGATCCTTCTCCCTCAAGCTTCCCAAGTAGCTGGGCCTACAGTAGGCACATGCCACCGTGTCCCGCTAATTTTTCAATTTTTTTTTTTGTAGAGACAAGGTCTTGCCGTGTTGTCCAGGCTGGTCTCGAACTCCCGGGCTCAAGCAATCCTCTTGCCTTGACCTCCCAAAGTGCTGGTATTACAGGTATGAGCTACTGTGCCTGGCCTTTTCCTCTAGATTTAAAGCCTGAGTGCTGACCTCCATTTCCCCTGTGTTGTTTCCATTATTAAAATTACACCAAACCTTCCAAGTTCATTGAAAATGTTACCCCCTCTTTTAAACTTTGCCTAATTTCCAACTAGAATAAGCACAGTACTTAGTTTTCATTTCTTATCAGGAACTTTCCATTCTATCTTCTTATTTATGTATTTAAGCCTGCTCCTAACTGCATCCCAAAGTGATCAATGTAGAGATCCCATTCACCTTTAATAAGCTCATGAAATACTTAACAGCAAACTTGAGAAGAAACAGAGCTAGCAGGAGAGGAGCAACCAAGACGAAGAGCTTGAGCCCTGAAGGGATGGAGGTCCGTAGAGGCCAGTTCAGTTAGGTCGACTTTGGAGCAGTCAGTTCACAAAGCAGCTGCCGCTTCTGTATACTCCTAACATGCCTTCCCCCTTCTGCTTGGCAAAAATAATAGTTTAGAAATTATTTTTTCCGGCCAGGCTCAGTGGCTCAGCCTGTAATCCCAGCACTTTTGGAGGCTGAGGCGAGAGGATTGCCTGAGCCCGGGAGGTTCAAGACCAGCCTGGGCAAGTTGGTGAGACCTTGTCTCTACAATAAAATAAAAATTAGCCAGGTGTGGTGGCGCACGTCTGTAGTTCCCGCTACTTGGAAGGTTGAGGTGGAAGGATTGCCTAAGCCCAGCAGGTCAAGGCTGCAGTGGCCGTGAGCGTCCTACTGCACTCCAGCCTGGGTGAGAGAGTGAGACTCAAAAAAAAAAAAAAGTCCACTTAAATAAACATACTGCCCATGCTACACTGTTAACAGTGATCACGGTCAGGTGCAGTGGCTCATCCCTCTAATCTCAACATTTTAGAAGGTTGAGGAGGAAGGATCACTTGAGGTCAGGAGTTCAAGACTGGCCTGAGCAATATAGCAAGATCCCCATCTCCACACACACACACACAAAACCAGTGATCATGCTTGAAAAATGGGACTCTGTGTGGGTGATTGTGGCAAACAGGGAAGAAGAAGGGGCGGGGAAGGGATTCTAGAGGCCAAAGAACTTTCATTTCTTACTTTATATACTTTGGTACTGCTTGGATTTTTTTCCTAATGAGCTAGTGTTTTTAATTTTTTTCTAAAATTTATAGAGATGGAATCTCACTATGTTGCCCAGGGCGCTCTTAAACTCCTGGCCTCAAGCAATCCTCCCACCTCAGGGAGTGCTGGGATTACAGGCATGAGCCACAGTACCCAGCCATAATTTTTTTTTAATCAATAAAAACGTATAAAGAGTGGCCCCACTTCCACCACCTTACAAACAACACAAAAGCACATTTAGTATCCTCTCATTTTTTACTTTTTCTTGCCCAAATTCTAGACTCCTGCTCTCTGGTTATACAGTTAATTTTAATTATTGTTTTTGAATCACTTATAAGCACTGTGATTCATACAGTTCTATTTATCTGACTTTTAAAAGGCTGTGATTAAATCTGTAATGGCCCAGACAGACCCTGCTGTCCAGCCGCCTCAGGTTCTAAATCATTTCTTCCCTCAACAAGGAATATATCAGAAAACCACCTGATTTCCTGGACTGGCTTAAACTGACAGTATGCTTTAGAGGTGAGGGCCAGATTATAATAGGAGAGACTTGGCAGAGAGAAAGAGGGAAAGAACACAGTAAAGAGAGAAAAGAAGAGAAGCGATTATGTATTGCCTTGAGTCTAGCCTACATCTGCTCTAGGCAGGGCAAGTTACCATATGTCAACTGGTAAAAATCAATCTGGAAAAAAAGCACATTAAAAATAGCTAGATTCAACAGGGAAAAGGCAGTCTTTTCAACAAATGGTGCTGGGAAAACTGGATATCCACATACAAAAGAATGAAGGTGGACTCTTAACATCATAAAAAAAATTAATTCAGAATGGATCAGACACTTAAATATAATACCAAAATCTAGGCCAGTCACAGTGGCTCACGCCTATAATCCCAGCACTTTGGAAGGCTGAAGTGAGAGGATTGCCTGAGCTCACAGGCTCAAGACCAGCCTGGGCAACTTGGTGAGACCTCATCTCTACAATAAAATAAAATAAAATAAAACAAAAAAATCAGCCAGGTGTGATGGCACATGTCTGTAGTTTCAGCTACTTGAAAGGTTGAGGTGGAAGGATCACCTGAACCCAGCAGGTCAAGGCTGCGGTGGCCGTGAGTGTGCTACTGCATTCCAGCCTGGGCGACAGAGTAAGACTCTAACTCAAAAAACCTCAAAACCAAAAAAAAAAAAACCAAACCCCAAAATCTGTAACACTCCTAAAAGAAAACATAAGGCAAAGCTTCATGATATCAGACCTCATCAATAAGGGTACCTGCTTAATAAACATTTGCATACCTAACCCTGAATTGCACCCCACATTTTTAAAAGAAAAGAAAAAAAACGCTTCATGATAGTGGGGTTGGCAATGATTTCTTGGATATGACACCAAAGATACAACAACAACAAAAGACCAAGGCAACAACAACAAAAATGTCCAATGGAAAAATCAGACTTCATGAAAATTTAAAAATTTTGTGTATTAAAAGACAGTACCAGTCAGACATGGCAGCTCATGCTTATAATCCCAGCACATTGGGAGGTTGAGGTGGGAGGACTGCTTGAGCCCAGGAGTTTGAGACCAGCCTGTGCAACACAGCGAGACCCTGCCTCTACAAAAAATCAAAAAATTAGTTGAATGTGGTGGCACATGCCTCTAGTCCCAGCTACTCAGGAGGCTGAGGCAGAAGAATCTCCTGAGCCCCGAAGGTTGAGGCTGCAGTGAGCTGTGACTGTACCACTGCACTCCAACCAGTATGACAGAGTGAGACTCTGACTCAAAACAAAACAAAACAATAAACCCCCACAAAAGACCATATCAATAGAGTAAAAAGGCAAGTCACAGAATGTGAGAAAATATTTTATTGCAGGATCCTGAAGAGCTAGATATTTGTAGAAGCATGCTCATAGCAGCATTATTCACAAAAACTAAAATGTGTAAGCAACCAAAGTGTCCATCAACAAATGAATAGATAAGCAAAAAATATTTTCATTATTAAGACTGATAAGAGATAAACTATAATGAGATACCATTTCATACCCTTTATGATGGCTACTATCAAAAAAAAGCAGCGCGTGCCTGTAATTCCAGCTACTTGGAAGGCTGAGGCGGAAGGATCGCCAGAGCCCAGCAGGTCGAGGCTGTGGTGGCCGGGAGCGGCCACTGCACTCCAGTCTGGGTGACAGAGTGAGACTCCAACTCAAAAAAAAAAACAGAACAAAAAACAAAAACAAAATGATCTGGCCGGGCACAGTGGCTCATGCCTATAATCACAGTATTTTGGGAGGCTGAGGCGACAGGATTGCTTGAGTACAAGAGTTCAAGACCAGCCTGGGCAACATAGTGAGACCTTGTCTCTAAAAAAGAAGAAAAAAAATTATAAAAACAACAGAAAATGACAAGTGTTAGTGAGGATATAGAGAAATTGGAACCCCTGTGCACTGTTGTAGGGTATACCCACTGTGGAAAACAGTTTGACAGTTCCTCAAAATAGTAAAAATAGAATTACTACATGATCCAATTCTGGGTATATACTCAAAACAACTGAAAACAGGGTCTTGTGGTTGGGCATGGTGGCTCATATCTGTAATCCCAACACTTTGGAAAGCCAAGGTGGGAGGACTGCTTGAGCCTAGGAGTTCAAGACCAACCTGGGTAACAAAGTAACCAAAGTGACATAGCAAGACCTTATTTCTACCAAAAAAAAAATTTTTTTTTAAAAGAAAGAAAACAGGGTCCTGAAGAGCTAGATATATGTGTAAACATGCTCATAACAGCATTATTCACAAAAACTAAAATGTGGAGATAATTAAAGTGTCCATCAACAGATGAATGGGTAAGCAAAATGTGATACACATATATACAATGAAATATTATTCAGTCTTTTAAAGTGGAAGGAAATTCTGACAAATGCTGTAACACAAATGATCCTTAAGGACATTATGCTAAGTGAAATAGTCTAGTCACAAAAGACAAATAGTATGATTCCACTCATATGAGTTACTTACAGTAGTTAAAATCATAGAGACAGAAAGTAGAATGGTTGCCAGAGACTGGTAGAAGGGAATGGGGAGTTAGTATTGAATAGGTATAGCATTTCCAGTCTTATAAGGTGAACAGAGGCCGGGTGTGGAGGCTCACGTCTATAATACCAGCATTTTGGGAGGTGGAGGTGAGAGGATTTCCTGAGCCCACAGGTTTGAGACCAGCCTGGGCAACTTGGCGAGACTTCATCTCTACAATAAATCAAAAAATTAGCCAGGTGTGGTGGCACGTGCCTGTGGTTCCAGCTACTTGGAAGGCCCAGTAGGTCGGGGTAGTGGTAGCCATGAGTGTGCCATTGCACTCCAGCCTGGGCGACAGAGTGAGACTCTGACTCAACAAAAAAAAAAAAAGAAAAAGAAAAAAAGACAAGGACAGGATAGTATATTCAAAATATTCTGGGACCAGAGTTCAAACAAAGAGGCAAAAAAGAAGAAGAAACTGATAGATACTCTGAAACCAATAAGAACACACAAAATCACTCCCTTTCTAAATAATTACCTATGAAGTTATATGCCTATAAATATTTAACCCATCATATCTTTACAAATTGACATCTGAAGAAAGATCTCCATGAATTAGGAAAGCTTTTTTTAATATGTCAAAAAATAAAATTATGTTCTAATTATTACTATAAAGTTTTTGTGCTAGCATATAAAATGTCTATTCAGAGGGAATACCTTTCTCTGATGCACACAAAAGCCCATATATAGGCTACCACTGTAGAGTGTCAGAAGTAGAAGACAGTTTACTTGCCAGAGGGGCCAAGGTAGCCCAAGTCTTCAGAAGGGCCTTCACGCTATAAACATTTGACATTGCCACTAGAAATCATATAAAACCAATTCACTCAGTCTTTGTGATATTAGTACCCTTGGAAGCCAGAGCAATAGGATTATGCTGGAAGTGAAACCCTGATATTAGGAGGGCTTTCCATTATTTAAATAAACTCCCCACCTTGGATGGGGTATAGGACAGAACCACAGCACCTGAATTCCCTTTTTCCAGGAGTGTATATTGTGTATTGCTAAATTATTAGAATTGTCCTTGGTCCATTTTCTGTTGTTTATAACAGAATACCTGAAACTGGGTAATTTACAAAGAAAGGAATTTCTTACCAGCTGCATCTGGTGAGGGCCTTCTTGCTGGTGGGGACTCTCTGAAGAGTCCAGATGTGGCACAGGACATCACATGGTGAGGACACTGAGCATGTTAACTCAGGTCTCTCTCTTTTTCTAAAGCTACCAGTCTCACTCCCAAGATAACGCCTTAATCCATTAACCCATTAATCCATGAATGAATTAATCCATTTGTGAGGGCAGATCCCTCATGACCCAATCACCTCTTAAAGGCCCCGCCTCATAATATTGCCACATTGAAGATTAAATTTCAACATGAGTTTGGAAGGGGCATTCAAACTACAGCAATAATAAAGGGAAAGGAAATGCTATCTCAAAACCCTCCACTCTGACTTTGTCAACTGACTTATGCCTCTGACACAGGACTCTATTAAATAGTATTGAATAGGCCGGGTGCAGTGGCTTAGCCTGTAATCCCAGTACTTTGAGGCGAGAGGATTGCCTGAGCCTGGGGGTTCAAGACCAGCCTGGGCAACTTGGTGAGACCTTATCACTACAATAAATCACAAAAATTAGCTGGACATGGTGGCATGCATCTGTAATTCCAGTTACTTGGAAGGATGAGGTGGAAGGATCACCTAAGCCTAGCAGGTCGAGGCTGTGGGTAGCCATGAGCATGCCACTGCACTCCAGCCTGGGCGACAGAGTGAGACTCCACACCCCCCACAAGATAGTATTGAATAGAAAATTTCTCAGTTCACTTAACAATGTAAGATTTAAATCTCCATAACTAACAGTTGACTTGTCATTTTACTTGATATCAAAGCAAACAAAGAAAAAAGGGAAATAACACCCATGTGACAATGTAATCATTCTCACCCCAATAAGAGAAGATTCACATACCGAATAAAACTCAAGTGAACACCAAGTGACCGGTGGGATCCTGAACAATCAATGCAAAGAAACACTCCATAGGTTATGCTTGCCCAGCTGGGGTTTTTGGCACCGCAATCAAAACACACCTGAGAGAAAAATGTTAAATTCAGTTATTCATTAATTTGTATTAACCAAATGAGTCATCCTATAAGATACAGTACATGACTTAGTTTGAAAATTGCTTACCCTTTACAATTAAACTTGATTAGAAAATATCTCACCTAGATTTTTTAAACTCTCATATTTCAATTTCTGTTATTATTTTATTATATTGTGTATATAACCATATCAATTATATGTTATTAATATGATTAAGTTAATAGAAAATATTAAGTATATAATAGATTATAGATTATTAAGTACATATATTGTTGTGGGATTTCTTGAGGGTTTTTTCTGAGTCGAGTCTCACTCTGTTTCCCAGGCTAGAGTGCAGTGGCACGCTCATGGCAACCACAGCCTTGACTTGCTGGGCTTAGGCAATCCTTCTGCCTCAGCCTTCCAAGTAGCTGGAACTTATAGGCACATGCCACAGTGCCTGGCTAACTTTTTGATATTTGGCAGAGACAAGGTCTTGCCAAGTTGCCCAGGCTGGTCCCTGGGCTCAGGCAATTCTCTCACCTTGGCCTCCTAAAGTGTTGGGATTACAGGCGTGAGCCACTGTGCCTGATTTTTTTTTTTTTTTTTTTAAGTTGGGGTCTCACTTTGCTGTGCAGGCAGAAGTGCGGTAACGTGATTATGGCTCATTCCACCCTTGATCTGCTGGGCTCAGGCGATCCTTCCCCCTCAGTCTTCTGAGTAGCTGGGGCTACAGGCACATGCCACCACACCTGGCTAATTTTTAAATTTTTTGTAGACAAGGTCTTGCTATGTGGCCTAGGCTAGTCTCAACCTCCTGGGCTCGGGCAATCCTCCTACCTCAGCTCTCGAGTATCTGGCACTACAGGCACGTTCCATGATGCCTGGCTAATTAAAAAAATTTGCAGCGATGAGATCTTGCTATGTTGCCCTGACTGATCTCAAACTCCTAGGCTCAAGAAATCTTTCCACTGTAGCCTCCCAAAGTGCTGGGATTACAGGCATGAGCCACCATGCCCAGCCCATTACGTATATATTGTAACACTATACATTGTGTGAAGTGAAGAAAATTTAGGTTTGTATACCATTTCAAATGCTACTTATCCCTGAAGCACCAGCAGGGATCCTACTAGTCATGTAAATGAATGCTATTGAGGAAAGTTGTCCTGCTTGGAATACCCTAGCTCTTACCATCTTCCCCAACAGTGGCTATATGCCAGATGGCAGGCTCTCATACATATTTCTTCTCTTCTCAGCCAGAGGAGGAGGATGTGATAGCCAGACTCCAAGAAAGTTCCAATGATCCCTACCCTTGTATAATCTCCACCCTCACTTTCCTAAGGTGAACTGTGTAACCAATAGAATATGTCACTTCTGAGATTAGGTTATAAAAGATATTGTGTCTCTCACTCTCGCTCTCTCTCTTCCTTGGATCACTAGCTCTGGGGGAAGTTAGCTGCCATATCTGGAGGACACCCAGATGGCCCTGTAGAGAAGGCTAAGTGGCAAGAAACTGAGGCTCTTAGTCAAATAACCAGCAAGGAGAGGAGGTCAGCCAACCACCCGTGAGTGTGCTCTTGGATGACTGACTGCAGCCCTAGCTAACAGCTTAACTGCAGACTCCTGAGAGACTCTGAGCCAGACCAGCCAGCTAAGCCACTCCCAAATTCCTGACTTTCAGAACCTGTGTAAGAGAATAAATAAATGTCTGCTATTTAAAGATGCTAAGTTTGGGAGTAATTGGATACACAACAATAGATATCTAGTACAAAGAGATGTTCCTCTTTGAAATGCTGTGCCCTTCTCCACCTCCACCCTCTCCATTCTGCCCTGGTCACTTTGATAACTCTTAGACACACACTATTAACCAAAGAATGTGTCCCCTACCCACTGAGGACATGGAGAACTCATGGGGCTAGGACCTTTCCCTGTCACCTTGCCTTTGTCTCTGCTAGCACAGATCCCACACATGGTAAATGCTCAATAAGTGTTTGCTAAATAGATTTGTATTTTCTTAAATCTCACACAGAGCTTAAAAAGTAGTGTCTTACTAATGGTAAGCACTCAGTAAATATGTGTTAACCAAGCAAACAACTTACAAAACTCATCAGCTCAAAAATTATCACTAGCCTCTTTAACACTGACACTGAAGTCAAACTTTTTTTTTTTGAGTTGGGGTCTCACTCCCAGCCTAGGCTGGAGTGCAGTGGTTCAATCACAGCCCACCACAGCCTCGATCTCCTGGGCTCAGGCAATCCTGCCACCCCAGCCTCCTGAGTAGCTGGGACTACAGGTGTACACCACTGTGTCCAGCTAATTTAAAAAATTGTTTTTGTAGAGATAAGGTCTCACTTTGCTGCCCAAGCTGGTCTCAAACTTCTGAGTTCAAGTAATCCTGCCTTGGCCTCCCAAAGGTGTGAGCACGGCACCTGGACAAAATCAAGCATTCTTCATCTGATAAAAAGAGCATAAAAGTACTTTAAAAAAAAAATTTTTTTTTTTGAGTTGGAGTCTCACTCTGTCGCCCAGCCTGGAGTGCAGTGGCCGGGAGCGGCCACTGCAGCCTTGACCTGCTGGGATGAGGCGATCCTTCCGCCTCAGCCTTCCAAGTAGCTGGAACTACAGGCATGCGCTACCACGTCCGGCTAATTTTTTGATTTATTGTAGAGATGAGGTCTCACCAAGTTGACCAGGTGGGTCTCGAACCCGCGGGCTCAGGCAATCCACTCACCTCAGCCTCCCAAAGTGCAGGATTACAGGCTGAGCCACCGAGCCCGGCCTTTTTTTTTTTTTTAATTAAAAAAATTTTTCATTTTAAAGATGTGGGGTACAAGCCAGGCTTAGGTATATAAGTGGTCATCATACAGGTAAAGTTTGGGTCTCCCTTTGGTCCCACTTCTCCTGGTTTGAGATGAAACTATGGGAAGTTTGGCCTTTAAGATCTGGTATCTGGCCTTCTGAGGGCAATATGAGAGAAAACAGGAGTGGGCTTCTAAAGCCCCTCGCCATGATAGGCTCACATTGATCCCACATGAATAGCTGGGGGAGTGACAATTGACATGAAAAGGGACTGATTTACTTCAGTGTTTACTAATCACCTGCTGTATGCCAGACACGTGACGTGTGCTGAGGTATGAAGAAGTAGAAAGCACACTGACTGCATGACACTGGCTGAGCCCCTATTCCCTACCAGGCCATGTGCTGGTCTTTAAAGAGCTAACTGTGAAGTGGGAGAGACAGACATGGAAATTAAATAACGCCCTGTAATAATGGCCATTAAAGTGGGACAAACCCTCTTCAGTGGGACTCTGCCAAAAGGTGTTGTTCTTCTCTGAGGCTGTTTGTAATCTCTCACTTACTCAACTAATAGTATTGCTGCATACTTACTATCAAGTATTGTTCTTGGCACATACAAAGTGGACATACCAGGGAAGTTCAGGAACGCTCTGTCCACATAGAGCCCACAGTCTAGTGGGCAAGAAAATTAGTTACAAGATTGTATCTTAGTAAGCAAAGACAGGATAGAAAAGGTTTTTGGTGGAGGTGACAGCAGAGATTTGGTATGCACAGCCCAAAGTAGGTAAGTTTGAGAATCACATCTGAGGTGATCATAAAACTAGCTACATTCTGAGAGCAGTAAGGTGTCTAATGTGGAGGTTTCAGCATTCTCCTGACCTACCTATTAAGCTGAGGAATTGCTAGAATGTAGCTCCATAAGGGCAGGTGTTGAGGGATGTCTATTGTGTTCATTTTAGCTTAGCATGGAGCCTGGCACAACACAAGCACTCACTAAATGCAAACACAGGTGGTGGGGCAGACTGCAGGGATGGAAGAACTAACAAGTGGAGGCTGGGACCTGGGAGGTCAGAAGGCAGTTAGAAATACACGTCTGGCTCCTGCAAATGCTGCCTTGATTCTGCTATTGGAGCAGGAAGCTGTGCTTTAAGCAAGCATTGCACTTTGTTTTTGTTTTGTTTTAAATTTTTTCTTAGATTCTTCAATTTTCTCTATAGAGTGGTACTTTGTTTTGAAATGCAATTTCAAATCGAAGTCAAGATATGGTTTTCTAAGCTGAACATCAGTTCTTATGGTGATGAATAACAGCTTTGACTGACAATTTGCTTTACCTAAGGTTGAGAAAACAATTAATATAGAAATAATAATAGCAATATTGAATGTTAATGTCAGGTGCTATTGTTGGCACGTAAGCCAATTTCATCCTCACAACAACCCTACTGTTAGGAGGTACTAGAAGAAGGTACTACTGCCATCCCCATCAGGGCCAGCTTTCTGGGTATGTATGGGAGCTATGTAGTCTCACAGGGCCCCGCAACTTTAAAGGGCTTGTGATTGGTTTAATGCTCTGCTGTCTTCATCTTGGAATTCTCTTTTTTTGAGTTGGAGTCTCACTCCTTCGCCCAGGTTGGAGTATAGTAGCACGCACGCACTCACAGCCACCCCAGCGACGACCTGCTGGGCTCCAACGATCTTTCCACCTTAGCCTTCAAAGCAGCCTTCAAAGTAGCTACCATGCCCAGCTATTTTTTATTTTACTGTAGAGAGGAGGACTCACCATTGCCTGGGCTGGTCCTGAACCTGCAGGCTCAGGCAATCCACTCACCTCAGCCTCCCAAAGTGCTGCGATTACAGGCTGAGCCACCTCTTGAAATTCTTAATACCTTTCAAAAAGGGTCCTGCATTTTCATTTTGTACATTTCAAAATTTATGTAGCCAGTCTCAAGCCCCATTTTAGAGAAAACTAAGGAATTACTGAGTTAAGGACTTCAGTGTGCTCTGGAAGCCCACTCTCCCCACCTTTACCACACTGTCTCATAGCAGAAAACACAACACCTTGAGTCCAGCATCTACCCTTCACTCACCAGACGGTAAGCTCCCCGAGGACAGGAGCTGTGTGTTTCTATCCATGAGGGTATACACCCTTGACATAGTGCTCAGCAATGTACTTAATGAATAGCTGTTGATTGAATAACACAAGCAATCCATGTAAAACTAAGGAAGAGTATGGCAATAAGGAAGGATTTCACAAACTAGAAAACTGACCTTTATGAGTTAAAACTTTTGATCTAGAGTAAATCTTCATCATGCACGACAGAAAGAAATTAGATACCATACTCTAAAAGTAAACCAACTTGTTTTTCTTTCATTATCTTTCCTGTTTCGTGTATCTTAGAGCTTTTTTATGATCCCAGTTTTAAAACGCTTACTGTTATACAACTCTTTCACATCATTAAAACTAGTTTTCATCTTCCTTTAGGCAATGGCTTCTAACCAATCATCAAGTAAAAGGTTTCAACCATGAAATATAGCACATTACTATAAAACATTACTAGAAAGTAATTTTGCTCATTGCTCTTATTAATTCTATAATATAACATAAAATTTTCCACAAATAAGTTCCTCATAATAAAAACATTAACAAAAAAATAGCTGAAATTTGCTGAAAACTAGTATATGCAGGTCCTGCTCTGAGTGCTTTTCTTGGATTATCTCATTTAATCCTCACAATAACTCTTGAAGTTAGGTCCAGTTCATGCCACCATTTTCAGATGAGGAGAATAAGGTACAAAGTGATCAAGTAACCTGTCCAAGAGTGATATAGCTAAAAAGTGGCAGACTAGATAATAATTTAAAAGCATGTCCCTCAAAAGTATCTGTTGGGGCCAGGCACAGTGGTTCACGCCTATAATTCCAGCACTTTGGGAGGCTGAGGTAGGAGGATCTCTTCAGTCCAGAAGTTTGAGACCAATCTGGGCAATATAGCAAGACCCTGTCTCTACGAAACAAAAACAAAAATTAGATAGGGTGGCACGTGCCTGTAGTCCCAGCCACCTGGGAAGCTGAGGTGTGAGGACTGCTTTAGCCCAGGAGTTTGAGGCTGTGATGGTGCACTGAGCTGATCATGCTGTTGCACTCCAGTCGACGACAGATTGACACTCCATCTCAAAAAAAAAGTGTCTTTTGGTATAAAGACATTGACTTCTTATTTTATTTTTTATTTA
>CAUYQG010156045.1:0-10080 GCA_963574415.1 Tarsius wallacei
AGAGTGAGACTCCAACTCAAAAAAAAAAAAAAAAAAAAAAAAAATTAAACGCCGGTCTCCGTGGCTAAGCCTGTAATCCCGCGCCTTGGGAGGCTGAGGTGAGTGGATTGCCTGAGCCCGCGGGTTCGAGACCCGCCCGGGCAACTTGGCGAGACCTTGTCTCTACAATAAATCAAAAACTAGCCGGGCTTGGTAGCACGCGCCTGTAGTTCCAGCTACTTGGAAGGCTGAGGCGGAAGGATCGCCGGAGCCCCGCAGGTCGAGGCTGCGGTGGCCGGAGCGGCCACTGCACTCCAGTCGGGGCAACAGAGTGAGACTCCAACTCAAAAAAAAGAAAGAAAGAAAGAAAGAAAGTCATTGCCAGCGCCTTGCGGAGGTGGCGAGGGCGGTGCCATGACCAAGGGCTTCGCCCAGGGGGGTCCTGCCTGGCTGTCCTCGGGAGGGTGTGTCCCGACTCAGAGCTATCCTGACCAGGCTCCGCTTCCGAGGCCCGGCCTGGCTGTGGTCTCCGAGCCTCTACGCGGAGGGTCCCGCCCTGAGACCCTGACGGCTGCCTCGCTGGGGCGGGGCGTGAGGGTCCCGTGGGAATGCGGCCTCTGCGGGCGGGGCGCGCCTGGCTTTGCGACCCCGCGGGCTGGCGGGCCTGCGGACTTGGCGTCCCAGGGTCCCGGAGAAACCCCGACTGTGACCGGGGCCCTGTTGCCCCCCGAGCCGCCACTTGCCGCTCCAGGCTGAGCCTGGGTGGAGGGAGGGTCCCCAGCGCCGGACGGCCGTCCTGCAGAGGAGGGGGTTGCGGGCGCGGGTTCTCAGCGCGGAGGAGGAGCAGAGGCTGGAGGAGCAGAAGCTGGAGGAGAGTTCAGCGGCTGCAGAGAGACTGGGCGCAAGCAGCAGAAACTGGAAAGAGAGGCCCGGAAGAACTGGGGCCTTTTCTACAAAAGGAACAGCACGAACTTCTTCAAAGACAAACACTGGACCACCAGGGAGTTTGGGGACCTGAGGTCGTGCAGGGAGTTTGAAGATCAGAAGCTGGCAATTCTTGAAGCTGGCTGTGGGGTTGGAAACTGCTCCCACTTCTAGAAGATCCGAGTGTCTTTGCCTATGCCTGTGATTTCTCCCCAAGAGCACTTGAATATGTTAAGTAAAATCTCTTATGCCTTACAGGAAGATACCGGATCTTCTGGTGTGATCTGACTAGCCATTATTGTCTGGACCACATGTCCTGCCAGAGTCCGTGGACATCGTTTTGCTGATGCTTCTTGCCCTCAGCTGTCCATCCCAAAGAGATGCACCTTGTTTTACAAAACCATCTATAAGGTATTAAAACCAGGCGAAAGGGTGTTGTTTCAAGACGACAGACTGTATGATCACACCATACTGAGGTTTAAACCCGTCAGCATACTTGGAGAAAATGTCTATATCTAACAGGAGAGGATCAGGTTGTACTTTTTCACCGGTGGAGCACTAGGAACACAAAATGTGGCTGGCTCCCTGGTACCGAGAGCATTTTGACTTAAGGCCTTTGGAGATGAACAAGGAACTGGGAGAGACTTCGCCCATAGACGACCCGCCATGGAGAGTAGCCTGTCTCCTTCCCCTGGCAATAATCTCATCCATCATATCATCTATGCTGAAACCAAGACAGAAGTGAAGCAGTTCAACCAGGACTGGGTTTTGGCCCAAAGACTACGTGGGGTCTAGACTTCTTGCAGGGAAAAAATTCAAGCAAGAATTGCAAGTAGGAAACAAAAAGTATGTTTATTAAAGAAATGGAGAAACAAACTGTCAGGGTGGTACACACATGGAACCCTAGCACTCTGGGAGGCAGAGGCGAGACGACTACCTGAACCCCAGGAGTTTGAGACCAGTCTGGGCAACATAGCGAGACCTTGTCTGCACAAAAACTAGCTCGGTGTGGCAGTTCACGCCTGTATTCCCAGCTACTTGGGAGGCTGAAGTGAGAGGATCACTTGAGCCCAGGAGGTTGAGACTGCAGTAAGCTGTGATTTTGCCACTGCACTCTAGCCTGGGCAATAGAGTGACACCCCAATTAAAAAAAGAAAGAAAGAAATGGAGAAGCAGAAAGAGGGCTACTCCATAGGCCCACATGGATTGCTGGCTGGTTGTATTCTAGCTTTTTCGTGATTATATGCTAAGCAAGAGGTAGAATATTCACAGGTTTTTGCAAAAAGGGGTAGAGAGTTCCTGGAATATTGGATTCCTCCCCTTTTATAGCAGTTGTGGTAACTGCTGTGAGTTGGCATGGTAATTGTAAACTTTCATGGTGCCAGTGGGAGTGTCTTAGAATAATTATAATCAGCATATAATGAGCAGCAAGGGCAACATACCTCAAGGCCACCTTGTTCTTGACTGGTCTCAAGGCTTTGGCCTGTCTTCTCACAGCAGCCCATCTTGTCGGGAAGGTTTGGGCCTTGATCTTCATTTGACAAATTAGTCCTGCTGGATTCCTATCACTGAAGGTTGTGGTGTCACGTGAAGAGATCCAACCACAGGTAGTGTCCATCTCTCAGGCTCACTCAGTTTCCAAAGGGAGTCATTTATAAGTTCATCTCTGCTCCCCATCCAGTCAGTCTCCCTAGTAATCACTTGCTGCTCTCAACAGAATCGCCCATGACAAAAGACTATTAGCAATTGCTCTGCATAACTGTATGGAAACAAACTCGAAAACCTAAATGAAATGGATGACTTCTGACATTACATATCCTCTCAAGGTTGAAACAAGAAGAAATTCAGATCCCAAGTACATCAATAACAATAACAGGTAGTGTCCATCTCTTAGGCTCACTTGACTTCTGAAGGGATCCGTTTATGTAAGTTCAAGAATCCAAGATATTGACTCCATCATAAGAAACTACCTACAAAAAAAAGCCCTAGACCAGACAAGTTTCCAGAAGAATTCTACAAAACATACAAGAAGGAGCTGTTACCATCCTTTGAAAGTATTCCAGGAAATTGAGTAAGATGGAACTCTCCCCAAATCATTTTATTAAGCTAACATCATACTGATAACCCAAACTGGGTAAAGTTCCAACAAAGAAAGAGAACTAAAGGCCAATATCCCTGATAATCATAGATGCAAGAATTATCAACAGGATTCTAGCAAATCAAATCCAACAACACATCATTAGTTATAAAGTGGCATCACTAATATCATGGGCAACAGTGGTAAATTAGACAAGTGGCTCCCTCCTTGTTGATGAAAATGAATGTAAATAAAATAATAAATTAATTTATAATCTTCAAAAATATTTAAGCAGATTCTCCTTGCTACTTTTCTTTTGGGACCCACCCTCTTGACATTAAGGCAGGAAATTGTGATTAGGAAAGAAACCGAAGGGGAAGTTTGTATTTTCTCAAGTTTGTATTTACCCTGCTGATTTTAGCAGGCCAGATCTCTGTCCCAATAGTTTAAGGTGGTTTTATGTATTTAAATAGAAATACATTTTAAACTAAAAATGGATTTATCATTCCACCCATCATTCCCACTACTGAGTGTATGCCCAAAGGAGCATAAACCATTCTACAAAATAAAAAAATAACAACAACAACAACAACAACAACAACAACAACAACAACAAACAACACCTTATACCAGTTTTATCACAGCACTATTCTCAATATCAAAAAGCTGGAACCAACCCAGGTGTCCATCAATTGTGGACTGGATAAGGAAAATGTGGTACATAGACATCATGGAAATCCACGTAGACATCAAGAAGAACAAAATCATGTTCTTTGCAGAAATGTGGGTGCAGCTGGAGGACATCATTGTAAGTAAATTTTCACATAAACAGAAAACCATACACCACATGTTTTAATAAGTGGAAGCTAAACAATGAATATATACAGACATAAGGATGGGAACAACAGATACTGGGAACTCCCAAAAGGAAAGGTTAGGGAGAGAAGCAAGGGTTGAAAAACTACTTATTACTGTTTGGGTGACAGGCTCAATAAAAGCCCAAATCTCACCGTCACGCAATATACCTCTGTAGCAAAGCTGCACAGTTATCCCCTGAAACAAAACTAAACCAAGCAAATACAATTTTTTAAAAAGTAAAATAATACAAGCATAATAAAAATCAACATTATACTAGCAACCTTTCCATTAGTGTTGTTCTCATAAGTGAGAACAGATCCAGTCCCATACTCAAACCGGCTATACACTGGATTTTAGTACTGTACTTTTCCAGGACTAACTCTATATTTCAACTGTGTCTTATTTGACTTAATATTGGCATATAAGTTTGTCATGAAAATTAGAAGAATTATAATATATAAATTTCTTAACACAGACCCTGGTACATACTAAAAGCTCCATGTCCTGGTTATGTATAAGAATGGAGACCATCTAATTTGAATATCTGTAATATGGTCCATTAAAAAACATCAGACATTTCACTATTTTTGTCTTTAATTAGTTCAGACTAGTAAAGTCTTTTGTAAATGTCAGTCATATGACCATTATGATGTTAAAAATATTGCAGGCAGTAAATAGAAAACAAATAATACAGTACATGTTACTCTCATATGAATGATAATACAATATACCTTAGAAAGTACAATAATTACATTTAGAGTAAATATAGGTAAATGAGAATATATAATGAGAGACCTGAGATCATTTCTTAGTTATCATATGGATTTTCCCCAATTATTTTCTTTCTCAGAGCTTTTGTTTGAATAAGATGATCCTGCATCCAACCTCCAAGATTCCCAAGTACTAGAATCAAAACCTAACTCATATTTTTGTAAACAACATAGCAAACAGATTAGCAAAAGAGTGTCTTGTTGTTACAAATATTTTTATTGAAGTCTAAAATGTTCTCACATTTTAATTAAATATATGCTTTTGAGTGTGTTCTCAAATTAAAAGTCATTTCAAAACTGGTAGAGAGTATTTTTGAGCTATACTTAGTCCTGATTTATTTTCCTCCACAAGCCCATAGATTATCAGGAAAAAAAAAATGTGTAAAGAAATAATTGTACCCATTGGGTGGTTTTTTTCCAACCTTTGCTTCATCACCCTCCTCCCTTTAAGAGTCCTCAGTGTCTGTTGTTGCCATCCTTATGCCTGTGTGAACTCAGTGTTTAGTTCTCACTTACGAGTGAGAATATGTGGTATTCAGTTTTCTGTTTCTGTGATAATTCACTTAGGTTGATGATCTCCAGTTACTTCGAAGTTGCTGCAAAGGAAAATATTTTGTTCTTTTTTGTAGTTATGTAATATTCCATGGTGTATACATGCCACATTTTAAAAAATTTAGTCCACCATTAATAGGCACCTAGGTTGATATCATGTTTTTGCTATTGGACTTAATAGAAGCCCAAACCTCACCATCACATAAGCTACCTATGAACCTGAACCCCTTGAATATAAAATTTTTAATTTTTTTTAATTTTAAAATTTTTTAAAAAGAAAAAAAGTGTAAGAAAGTGCAAAGGGTGATATGATAGACAAGTTAAACACCAGACCCAAAATTGTATAGATCTATTCTACATACAGGAGAGATAAATCAGGCAATGTGTCAGTGTGATCATCATTTGATCTGCTGAGATAAGGAATTTGTATTATGTGAGAAGGCATAGAATCTGGTACTGGAATGGAATGTTGTCAATTACTAGGGCAAGAAAAGGTGACAGGAGCTCTTTTGTTGTTGTTTTTTTTTTGTTTTTTTTGAGTTGGAGTCTCTGTCGCTCCCGGCCACTGCAGCCTCGACCTGCTGAGCTCCGGCGATCCTTCCACCTCAGCCTTCCAAGTAGCCGGAATTACAGGCATGCACTACCATGCCCAGCTGATTTTTTTTTGATTTATTGTAGAGATGAGGTTTCGCCAAGTTGCCCAGGCGGGTCTCGAACCCACGGACTCAGGCAATCCACTCACCTCAGCCTCCCAAAGCGCGGGATTACAGGCTGAGTCACCAAGCCCAGCTGACAGGAGCTCTTAATAATAATGTAGATGTAATCATGGTATGTCTCATACTTGGAGTGACATGGTCAGATTTGTTCTGAGAAAGACTCTTCCTGCTGGGCACAGTGGCTCACTCCTGTAATCCCCAAGAAGGTTGCTTAAGTCCAGGAGTTTGAGAGCACCCTGGGCAACATGGCAAGACCTCATCTCTACAATAAATCAAAAAGTTACCTGTGTGTGGTTTTGCATGCCTATAGTCTCAGCTAATGGAAGACTGAAGTGGAAGAATTGCCTGAGCCCAGCAGAGCGAGGCTGCAGTGACCATGATCATGCCACTGAACTCTAGCCTGAACTCTAGCCTGACAGAGGGAGACTCTAACTAAAAGAAAGAAAGAAAGAAAGAAGGAAGGAAGGAAGGAAGGAAGGAAAGAAAGAAAGAAAGAGAAAGAAAGAAAGGAAGGAAGGAAGGAAGGAAGGAAAAGGAAGGGAAGGGAAAGGAAAGGAAAAGAAGAATAAAGGAAGGAAAGGAGGGAGGGAGGGAAGAAGGGAGGCAGAGAGGAAGGAAGGAAAGAAAAGAAAGAAAGAAAGAAACTATGGAGAGGAGAATGGCAGAGGGATCTAAGTGATGCAAGATATTCTTTGAAGATAGCAGTTGATCGAACAGTTTTAACAGCCTGTGTTTGATACTTTCATGACAAGATAATTTCTTGAAAAATTTAAATATCTTAGCTCAATGGAGAATGTATAAAATCCAATATTATTTTGTACTAGTACTATTTCTAACATTTTATACTGATGATAATTACTGAACACATATACTTTTTTTCTAAGAAAATTAATAGGCACATTATGGACCGTCACTATTATTTCAAAGATGAGTTTAATAAAGTGAACTTTAGAATTAGATTTCTGGAAAATTATAGCAAAAGCTATAATAAGGGTCACAGGGCACTGAAAGTGTGAACTATTTTATAGATCATGAAATATTAAATTATGCTTAATATATTTCAGTATTACATGTATTCGCAAAAATTTCTAGATTTAACTAATAGTTAAAATGGATCATTTTCCACTAACCAGAATATTTTAACTAGACCACAATTCCTAGTTAGATAAATAGTTATAATGTACAGCATGTAATGACCTATATTATGCTAATATTTTTCATCATGTGAATTTCATGAAGTCATGTGTGTTTTTTTCAAAGACCTTGCATATCAAAATATTAAATATTTTTATCCTGTTTTCTAAGACATAAAAATGTTATATTACACTATAATATTTGATTTAAGTAACTAAACATTAAATATTAGAGTAGCCAATGAAATAAGAATAAGAAACCAATGATCTAGTAATGGTTCACTATAGCTATATTTTGTTACTATTTTTTTCTTTAAGAATGTGGACATATTTATTTATAATATACTAAGAACAGGTTAAAAATGATTTCAGAATCCAAATGCAGTGCAGATTGAAGCATGCATATTTTCCAAAGATCACCTTCCACTTAGCAAATGGGGCACTATACACAAATCCTTCCCTCCTGCTACTTTAATTGAACAGGACCCCTTTTAGTAATGTTCTGAACTCTGGAGGAATTATAAACACACAAATTGGAAGAGCTGAGAAAACTTATTTAACTAAGCTGTCAACAGCAATATCTCAAGTCAACTTAAATGTACTGGGGGAGAGATCTACTTGAGATGCTGGCAATATACATAACCACTTGTAACATCACCTCCAATGCACAAAAATATGTTACAAGATTAAGGGAAGTTGGCAATATTCCTCATAAATGTGATTATCCTTTGACCCAGAAATTTCACTTATAGGATCATATCTAAAAATTATGCACAGAGATGTATTAAAACATTTAATTGTAGCAGTTTTGTAATATAAAATACTTGGAACTGAGGGAGAGGGTTAAATAAATGCATATTTCAACTAGACTATTCAGCGGCTTAAAATAATACAGTATAGTTATTTGCGCTGTCAAGGAACAATTTCCAATATACATTAAAAGACAAAAACACCAAAAAAAGATAAAAATACAGAGCAATACATATAATATGGTTTAACTTAAGCGTATTATTTATAAACAAGTGTGTGCGTTGTGTGTGCATACACACAGGAAAAGTCCTTAAAAAATCAAACCATAACAGATGGTTGTCTAGAGTAAGACCTACAAGGATAGGAGTGGATAGTAAAATTCAACTGATTCCATTTTTCATTTAGTCTTGCATTGCTTAAATAATTTAAAAATAGAAGTAAAATTACTCTTATTTTCCATCTCCACTCCTTAAGAGTGAGGCTTGGATACTTCCTTTTTAATACAGCACTTGTTTTTATTTCCATATCAGAAAAAAACATGAGATTTCAGGACTCGTGACATATATATGCCATCACAACTGCAGAATATATGTGATGTGAAGTATTATAAGTAATATTCCTCTTGGTTTATCACTGTACATTGACTAGTATAGACTAGTTTATGCATGATTTTATATATATGCATATATATGACTATGTACATGCATATATGTATATAAATATATAATCAGGAAGCCTATGCATTAGTATTGAATTGATGATTAATCGGTTTTCTTCTCTGAAGAGAGACTGCGTAGCGTAATGTCTAAGACTACTGTCTGTAGAATCAAATGCACCTTTTCTTTAAATCCCAACAACTATGAAACCCTGGAAAAGTTCACTAAACATTACTTGAAACCTTATTTTTTGTTTGATAAATAAGTATATAGGATAATTGTCATATATACTTTTAGAAGTCCTAGGACATTTAAAATAGAGAATATATAGATAGTCCCATAGCAGCGTCTACCATAGAAAACATTCCTTTGAAATTCAGAATTTTTGTGTTCTCATAGCTTTTATTAATAGACTGTTTTCTCATAAGTTATATAGTACTTGAAACAACATACAGAAATATTGGTCAATGAATTTCTCAACAATGAATACATTTGAAAAACTGTTTAATTTTCTAATGACATTTTTAGCTATGGAATACAGAAATATAGTATTTTAGTATAAGACTTCTAGAGGTTAGCAATGGAGAAATATGTTTTATGAAATTCCTTTGTTTTCATTGACTATCTAAATAATGCTATGAATCAGTGATGTTTCAGTTACACATGAGAAATAATGCAAAATAGATTACAAGATTGAACATAGGAAAATTGATTTTCACTGTTGAAATTATTAATTTCTTTCTCAAATGAGTTTTCATTACAGATTTTTATTATGCACTCAGACCATAGCTTCCTAATCAATAAAATAATTTATACCACAGGGAAATGAAAGAGAGGATAGACTGAAAGGTTGGTATAAAAATTATGTCTAAAGGTCTGGTAATATATATATATAGGTTAAAATGACTATTTTAAAATTCATTTATTTTCCTTTATAAGAAAAAAACCTTTTGATAATCTACTTTAAGAATCTGTTACTGAGAGGAAAAGACAAAGTCTTGATTCCAGTTTCACCTGAAGTTGCCAAATGAATTAAAGTTGTCATATATAAAGCCATTAATATAAATAACCTCAATCCTAAACTTTAGTCTGAGAATTTTTTTAAAATCACATATTAGGCTTTTAAGACTTGATAACTTAAATAAATGGAAGTGAGACTTTAAAATGTATTTTTAAATGTGAATTATACCATTGCTATAAATATCCCTAGGCCATAGATAAGACTCTTATTTGATCATTTAACTATGAGAATGACTGTTTCAATCTCACTAGGAGTAGGTTGTAGAATAGTTAATGGCATTTTCTTCCTACATCTGAATTACTAACAATGACATTTTTCTTCTTATATCTAAATTACCACCTCTAATCAACTTGAAACTATTTTTTATTCACGCCCTATGATGTACAATTCTTGGCCTTAATAGTCTATTCAGATATTTGAGCACAGTTTTAAGTCTTTATATAAATGAAAATTATATCTTCTATCAAATTAATAAAAGAGCAATCATTTTACAAAATATGCAAAGGAAAAAAAGAATTGAAAAACTATTAGGCTCAGAATATAATTTTTACCTTTAGGCATAGTCCCTTTTTGTACTTTTGCTCCACATGTTTTTTGCATAATTTTGATGATATGGTATATAAAGAATTTCAGGGTTTTTTTAA
>CAUYQG010156054.1:0-13849 GCA_963574415.1 Tarsius wallacei
ATTTTTTGATTTATTGTAGAGATGAGGGCTCGCCAAGTTGCCCAGGCGGGTCTCGAACCCGCGGGCTCAGGCAATCCACTCACCTCAGCCTCCCAAGGCGCGGGATTACAGGCTGAGCCACCGAGCCCGGCGCTTCATATATTTTAAAGTTGTGATGTAGGTGAATACATATCAATGACTGTTTTGTCTTTTTGGTGAAACAACTCCTTTGACGGTGTATAATGCCTCTTTTTTTTTTTGCAGTCTTTCTTGTTCTGAAATCTGCTTTTTCTGATATTGCGTAACCACTCCAGCTTTCTTTAGGTTAGTGCTTTTAAGACATATAGTATTCTATACTCTTATTGTTCTCTCTGTATATTTTATACTTAAAATGCTTCTTAGAAACCATATAAAATTGGGCCCTGGTTTTAATACAAAATGTCCTGCTATCTGCTAGTTTTAAAATTGGTATCTATTGTTTGAGATGTTTGGAATTCTTATGTTTAATAAAGTTATTAATATAGTTGGTTTAAAATCTATCACCTGGCTAATTTTAAATTTTTCCTTTTTTTTTTTTTTCTTCATCCTTTTGGTCTGCTTTCTGCCTCTTTGGGATGGGTTGATTATAAGTATTACCTACTTGGCACAGTAGTGTGGTACTAGAAAAATATGCAAACTAAAACCACTCCGAGTAATCTTAAAAATCATGGGAATGATCTACAATTGTCTCACGACCTTTTTTTTCTCAAAATATTAAAATATTTCTTACTGTTATAAACATATAGAAAAATAAAAACTAGAAAAAACAATTTATTTAGTATACTGTAACTTAAAACATTGAGAACTGTTTTTTTGAAAATATGTATCATTAGTAATTTAAAGAGTATTTGTATTCTTATCATAGTGTAATTTAACATATGAAGTGAGAGTCTTTTCTATGTCTTGGGAAACTGTCATACTCTTTTGTTAAGTGTGAATCAGCTTTCAACATTTTGTCTTTCTTGCTTTCAATGTCATGAAGCATTTTTTTTTTTTTTAGTTTCTTTAATGAGAAGTTTTTGCCAGTGCCACTTTTTTGAGTATATCTTAATATTTCTTTTCACTTCCTCATTGATATCAGTATGTTTGTTACTAAGGTTCTTTGACTGCCTGTCTAAAGTCTCTGGAATGATGATGTGTCCAGGTCATGGTCAGCTACTTTTTTCATAGTAAATTCAACCTGAATTTCACTTGCAGCATAATCACTTTTTGCGTCTTAGCTGCATTTTTATCGTTATTGGCCAATTCTCTCTTTTGATTGCCTTTGTTTTAAAAAATGCTCTGTGGCATTATCACTGGGTAACAAGAAAGCAAGGGTTACTCACTTTGTTGTCTGTGCAGAAACTTAATAACAGGTATGTAGTGGCCAAGCCCTGAAAGATTTAGAAAGAAGTGGTTTGTTTGGTCACTGATCATGATGCATATCTGTTATTTTTCATAAAGTAATTTGTGGACTGAAGAATTGGTAGTGAAATCTGTACTTTATGAAGTTATTGGTAACTATTATACAATAGTAACTGATATTTTACATGTTTGGGGGAGTCAACTAAATCATAGAAACTAAAATTTAGAATTTAAACCATAATAATTAAATTTGTTCAAATTAGAAAAATACAAAATAAGGACATTTTTATGATTTTATTTTATCTCTATTATTGTTCTATTGTTCATTTTCAAATTTTCTTTAATGTTCCCTGTAGGATTTGCAGTATACATTATTAACTTATCACAATCTACCTTCAAATAATATTTATCACCTCACCTAAGAGAGAAGAAACTTGCAACAATATAATTCAATTCTTCCCTTTTGATTTTTTGATATTGCTATTGTATATTATATGTTTTTCTTATTTATAAACCATAAAATAAAGTTATTGTTTTTCCTTTATTCAGTTATCTTTCAGAGTCACTACAAATAAGAAAATTGTCTTTTTATATTTATCTTTATTTTGAGCTTGCCTAGACTTCATTATATTTTAATGTAGAGTCAAGTTTTTGTATGGAATCATATTTTTTTTGAATAAAAAATTATTTAATATTTCCTGGGGTATAGATCTGCTAACAATAAAGACTTTCAGCTTTTTTTTCTGAAAAAGTATTCCTTTCATATTTAGTTTTAATATATATATTTGCTGGATATAAAAATATAGGTTTACAGTTTTTTTTTTCTTGTTCAGATATTTAATGATGTCACTACATTTTTCTTCTAGTTTGCATTGTTTCTACTGAGAAATTTTCTGTAAGCTATGTTTGTTCTCCAATACATACGGTGTTTCCCCTCACTGGCTTCTTTTAAGACTTTTCCCTTTATTTTTGGTTTTCAGAAGTTTGAATAATATGTTTTTATGTTTATTTGTCTGATTTTGTTCCCCCTCCTAGAAAGCTTTCTAAATTTCTTGGACCTGTAACTTGTCTGTCCTTCATTATTTTTGAGACATTCTTTGTCTTTATCTCTACATATATTTATCAACCCAAATTTTTTCTCTTTTCTATTTTTGGGAATACAATTACACGTATTTTAGGTGAATTGATGTTTTTGTAACAGCTCTTGGATGTTCTCATATACTTTTTTCTTTGTGTTTTTAATTGGGTAATTTCTACTGACTTATTCTCAAGTTCATTTACTCATTTTTTTGGCTGACTTAGTCCTACTGATTAACCCACTCAAGCAATGTATCTATAACATGATAGCTTTTTAAAAACTATTATTATTTTTAGCATTTCCATTTGACTTGTTTTTATAGTTTTCGTCTCTCTGCTGAAATTTCCCATCTGTTCATGCATATTGTGCATGTTTTATACGAGATCTTTAACATACTAATCATAGATATTTTAAGACCTTATCTGATAGTTTCAACACCTGTATAATTTTTAAGTCTGATTGTGTTGATTACTTTGTCTCTTTAAATTTTTTTTTTCTCCCCCACTGACTGTTTGGGTATTCCATGCTATTTTATTTAGTGACAGACTTCTCATATGGAACAGCAGAAACTTAAGTAAACAATATTTCCACCTAGAAATGGGCATGCCTCTTCTCTGGCAGTTAGTGTGTGTGGTATATCAACTTAGGAGTTGAGCAGAGCTTGTTTTTTGGTTGTTATTATGGTTACTTTCAGTGCACCATAGGCTTCAAATTCCTCTGCTGCTTATTCAAATACCTCTAGGGTGGAAGCTGAGGTAACAGATGATTTTCTCAGTTTCTGTCTCTCAGGCTCAGCTTTCACTTGACTGCCTGCCTGTACCAAAGAGGGGTAGATACTCTTTTTCTTTTCCCAACTATATACTGTTTGCTTATTGCTTTGACTTACTAGGCTAATCTTAATCGATTTCAATAATATTGACGTTCTATTTTGATCTAGTCCTTCTTTATGTGCCAGAATATTAGAGATACCATTTCTCAGCATTTCTCCCATTTTCTTTATGACAGATTGCAAACTCTGTATTGTATGTGTGGTATGTGTGGCTCATCTCCTGTGGGGGAGTTTCTTGTCCATCCCCTGGGGTAGTAAACCTCTATTGGTATCAGTATAATATTCTGCACTTAGGACATTTGGGTACCTTTTTAGCAGAAGTATATCTTATATGATTGTATGATATGTAATACAGGGAAACATTTTTTCGATAACAATTGGTCTGTGTCTCTACTCTATGGTTGACAGTGCTGTTGCTCTGCCTTTCTGTCTTAATATTTTTGGTCTGTATGATGGAGAGGTCTAAAGAGTGACATGAGACTATGCCTATGCTCTTCTTTCCTCCTCTAGGGCAGTACAATCTCAGGTCCACTGAAAAAAAGCTTGAAAGCAGATGCAAAATTTGCCATTGTCTGCATCTTCCAGGGGTGCCATATTCACATGCTAACTCACACCTGGCCATTAACAATTCATTTACATTTTAACTCATTTCCTCTTGGGCTTTGAGTGATAGTCTTCCAAGGTTTACAGTTTGTTTGATTGTCCTGTGACCTCAGTCATCTGATGTGTTCTGAGAAGTTATAGCTTATCTGACTTTTTCTTGATTTTAGGTGGCAGTGACACTTTGCCACCATCTAAAAATCTACACTTTTTTTGTTAAATCGCATTTTTTATAATTTAAGTTCCAACCTTAAGAAAAATAATTATGTACATAATAAGAGACAAGAAAGAAGGATCATCTCTGATGCTTTGTTTTGTACCTACGTGTTTAGATAATTGAGGAACAAGAGAGAAAAGAATGAGATCATTTTGCAAAAGTCTAGCAGTGCAATGTTGCTGACAGAAACTGAGGGTGGTGATGAGAAATGGCTGAATTTGGGTTATATTTTAGGGGAATATCCATTGTACGTATTGATGAGCAACTTGTGAGTATGAGAAAAATAAAAGTATCAGGACTGTCTGAAGACTTGGGTCTTAGCTAATAGGCAACTAAGCTGATAACTAGAGTAATTCTACAAGAGTATTGACACAGATTTAGTTTCCATAAAAATTAATGTTCTATGCACACATGCATTCACACACACGTATGCATAAAATCCCATCTAAATTGCTTGGAAAAAAGGAAGACTAAAAAAGAGAGTATACCTGTAATACACAGGGGAGTCATTGTCAACACTTTACTAAGTCATTGCTATAGCTCAGTTAGAAGCTCTTGTATTGTGTAGCAAATAATGCTAAATAAAATCAAAGTGATTTATGGGGGACATTTGTCTAAACTTTGTTTTTTATTAAACGCCAGCTGATTTAGAACTTTATGTATTATAAATTGTTTTCATTTATTCTTGTGCATCCCTTAGCATTTGCATAAAAGACTCTCTTCTGTTGTATCTCATTTTTTATAACATAATGTCTAGCCTTAAAAAAGAATCATGTGCATAATAGCAGGAAGGAAAAATAATAATAAAAATGAGAGGAGGAATATAAATGGCTTTAACAAGTGCACAATTAATACTTAACATAATTGTAGCTTATGTTTGAAGAACTCACAGATCTCACACCATTTTGAAACATTACTCTTAATTTCTCTAACAATGCTATGAATATAGAAAGTTAGCAGGGGCAGATTTGGTAAGGTTGGTGGTTCATGGCTTGAAAATCATTGCTTTGGTGTTGGAGGCAGGAAGTTAGTTTAAGGCACCTACTTGTCCCAATCATACTCTTGTTGAGCTATCCATTCCTTTTACACACCCCATTTTGACAAAATGTCTATTACTGAGAAAGAAAGGGAGGAAGGAGGTATTATTAGGCTTGATGAAGGAGAAGTTCAGGTTTTTAGATGGTTGGGAGGTAGAGAGGGGCAACATACCGAGGACTCTGAATATAGACCAAACAGCTTTTATCCAGGGACTGACTCAGTCTGGGTGACCAAGAACGACCCTACCTGTGTACTCCTCCCTGAGTTAATTACCTAGATAACAGTTACGTATTCAGACACTGTAACATTTATACAGGACTCTCTGACTTAGGCTCCCTAGAAAGTTGGTGGCATCACTTTGTAAAATTGAATTTCCATTTATTTATTAAATTAATATCTACTCTCCAGGATGCACTAGAGACCCAACATTTTAAAATGTATAAAATTTCACCTAAAGATTCAGTTGAGTAGATGCTTTAATCAGTTTTTAGGGGTTTAAACGTCTTCTTTCTGGCTTAGGAAGGAATTCAGAGGGGTTCCTTCTCCTCATCCAAGGACTTGCCTTCAGTTCTTCCTTACATACTGCAGAACTTTCCAGAATGGCTTTCTGGTTTTAAGGTCATACTGGTCAGTGCTGATATGTTTGCAGTCCAGACCAGTCTAGGAGGCTCTAAGTTCCTGAGAAAGGTTTGCAGAAAGTAGGAATGTCCCTCTATCCTCCACAGGTAGAAGGCACAGTCTCTGTGCTCATGCCTCCTCCCTTGGAAGGAGAATGATCTCCTGACATTTGTTAACCCTCAAGGCCTCCAGCTCAATTATTGGAAAATATTTTCCCCTCTCTGCTCTCTGTACTTGGTCCTCACCTTTCTCTAATTCTCTCTCCTCATTCACTTTCTTCTGTGATTATCTTCTCCATGACCTTTCTTTGGTTTCCATAACAAAAGCTAGGCAGGTAAATTTTCCTGCCACTTTGGCTTTCAGTGCTGTGTTTCAAACAGTGAAAGGCAAGGGAAAATTAATTTGAGTTGTTCTAGTAAATATAAAGATGAAGGGCATTTCATGAAGAGGAAATAGTGCATGACAGAAGTGTGAGGGGGCATGTTGCAGTAAGAGGGCACACATTAAACTGAGTAAACAGTACCTTTGGATTGGACTTTTGATAAAACTGAGAAAGAGAGATCACCCATGACACCAAATTCCAAATTATTTGTGGTCTGGAGAAGTTTTTTTTTTACAAATTAAAAATGCACTCTCTGTAGTAGAGGGCAAATTAATAAAGAACAATTGCATACACTTGAATAGATTCTTTTGTGCTATAGTTTGTTTTGTTTGACCCCTCCAAATCTCTTAATGAAATTTGATTCCCAGTGTTAAATTGGGGCTTAATGGGAAGTATTTGGGTCATAGAGGTGGATCCCTCATAAATAGATTAGTACCTGTGGGGTGAGTTTTTGCTCTAGTTGTTAAAAATGATATGTCATCTGCTCTCTCTCTCTCTCTCTCTCTCTCTCTCTCTCTCTCTCTCTCTCTCTCTCTCTCTCTCATGCGCTTCCTCTCTCACCATACAATCTCTGCACACACCAGCTTTCCTTTGCCTTCCATCATGAGTGGAAGCAACCTGAAGCCCTCACCAGAATCAGATGGTGGTGCCATGTTTCTTGTACAGCCTGTAGAACCATGAGCCACACAAACCTATTTACTTTATAAATTGCCCAATCTCAAGTCTTCTTTTATAGCAACAGTTTACAACACCTTGAAAACTTGAATTGTAGCAAGACCCCCTATTTATTTCCATGATTAAAGTTACATATGTCTTTATTTCAACTGAAAGAAGACAGTTCAAGTATCTCCCTCTATCCTCCATGCACTCTCTCTCTCTCTCTCCCTCGCTCTCTCTCTCTAACATAATAAGCACTCTACTGAGTGAAGTTTACCTAACCCCAATTATCCTGATGACCTTGTGAAGTAGGATATTATTGTGCTCAATTTAAGTAGTAAACCATGGGTCAGAAAGTCTCAGAAACATGCCCAACTAGTATGCAAAGACAACCTGTCTTTCCACCACTCCCTTCTGCTTCTCAATCTATCTGGTACATCACCTGGGAGAGCCGGTAGGACAGGTACAATCATTAGTAACCTAAAGTCAGAGTTGCAGGGGCCTTCAATCACTCATCCTAGGCATGCAGTGGAAGAATTGTAGAATTGTGATATAATGCAAAAGTAGGATCTAGTTTTTATTCCTCTGGTGACTAATGGCATTGCATGACCATAGAATTTTATACTCAGAGTCTCTGCTGCTGAAACAAGATTAATTTTAGGTAACCCTATTCGGGGCTGCGTAAGAATGAACACCAGTAATGATCTGTGCATGAAAGATGACTTTGAACCTAACATATTAATAGAATTCACAATAAGATATAGCTGTACCATGAGCTCTGCAGGAGCAAGGCACTATATAAATAGAAGGCAGCATTATTTTTATAATAATTGAATGCTGCTCATATTCCAGCTCTCATAACACTTAACCCTACCCTGTTTTCCAAATTGTGTGGGTGGTGATTTGCCTAGGTGATGTGTGTCATATTATTTGTGTATGTAGGCAATGTTCTCTGCTAAAGTAGTAAATTGCTGTGCAGTAGGATGGGAAGGTTTTAGTGCACTGTCTCTACTTACGTTTGTAAGGTTCGGCTCTGTCTCATCCTCTCTGGTCATTTCTCAAGGATCCTGAAAGAGCATATAAATTAATAAGCTATTTGCAATTGCATATCCCTTTTATTGATTTGTATACTTTTTCCTTAGATTAGATTGCAGATGTTATTTAGAAACAGATACACAGACATTTATGGCAAATTATATTAGAGGAAAACATGCTATAATTTGAAATGAATTTTCTATGGATATAATAAGAACTTGGAATCATATTCTTGGGGATTGGGCAGAATGCCCAAACTGCTTCATTATTTTACAAGAAAAATGAGGACCAGCACTTTATTTAATAGCCTGAAAATTATTTTTAATTTTTATAAAGTTGAATAAAATGCTTTAAATTATACTAAAGGAGTCTTTGTTATCTTTGTATATTACTTTGACAACAAATAAGGAGGTGAAGAGACACTTCCCCCAGACTCAGAAGGTTTTATCCAGGAGTAATGCAGAACTCAGAGAGTCTCAAAATGATGCTCAGCTAATGTACAAAGACTGCCTGACTTCCCAGCACTCCCTTCTGCCTCTCCATCTTGCTGGTACTGCACCTTGGAGAGCAGGTGGAAGAGGAAGCTTCTGAGGAGGTTTTATCCTCATTTAATGACTTTGCAGGGTAGGGAGTAAGGGGGAACAGAGAAAGAAAGGACAAATCAGGGGAAGGTTCTTTTACTGTTGCCTGCTTTAGTTCATTTCACCTGCCATTACAGTAAGCCAATTGTAGACATAAAGTGTTTTATAATTTTATCTACTTCTAATTGTCTTTTCTGATATCGGAGGAAATCCCTTTTTTTAGCTCTCTCTTTTCCTATGCGTCTTCTGCAGCAGAAGTCATTCCTACCTTTATAGATTGGCACAGAGGTCCAGATCTGCTCCTCATTCATCAGCCTTCCATCCCTTACACTGTGGTTAGGTAAGAAAGTTAAATGCATCAATACTTTGGCTTGAATGGTGGCCAAATTTCAAAGAAGCCACATAAGCCTTTTCTTCCACAGCCACACAATTAAAATTCTCTTTCACCTCAGCCACAACCTGCTTTTTGACCTATGAGCATAAACAAAAACATCAACTTTTTAACTTATCTCTTTACTATTTTCAGGTGTATAGGATAAATGAACACACTGTTTGACTAGAAATGGGAAGATCTATTATTACTATGTGTTTTTTTTTAAAAAAAAGCTTTAGCATTTTTTTCATGGGAATGATTTTGAGTTTGTCTCTTGCATGGGTTGTACTCTTATCCCTCAAACTCTCAATATTCCCACAAATATCTTAGAGACCTCTTATTCATGCTACTTTATGAATTAGTTTAATAAACCCAGGAGGGCAAGTTGGATTTTTCAGGTAAAGATATTCTCTTATCTCTTTTTGTCTTTTATTTCTACCCCTTTTTCTTTGCTTCATTCAACTTATCCTCCCCAACAGTAAAACAAACAAACAAAAAGTTGTGTGTCCAGGGCTGAAAGTAAGAGAGGGATTTCAGAACTGTCAGTTTTCATCATGAGCAGTCAGAGCAAAAGTCTGCATAGATGAAGCAGGAATCTTTTGATATTTTCCATGGCTTGACTTCAAACTCTGTTTGCCAGTGGCCAAGACAAATTCAGACTGATATATCTTTATGCTCTTTCAATGAGGCTGTTTGTCCTGTCAAGTCATTAAGTATAGTGTTTGGAGACAGAAAATCCTTGTCTTTAGTAATACTATTGATTAGGGAATGTTTTCTAACTTCTTGGTGGCTCAGTTTCCTCATTTATAAAGTGGATATAAAAGTAACACCTTTAGCTTTGCAGAAGCTTGTTAGTTTAGCTGATTTTATTGACTAG
Organism: Tarsius wallacei; assembly: GCA_963574415.1. Classification (NCBI taxonomy): domain Eukaryota; kingdom Metazoa; phylum Chordata; class Mammalia; order Primates; family Tarsiidae; genus Tarsius; species Tarsius wallacei. The sequence goes on from CAUYQG010156054.1 coordinate 9,648, forward strand.
ACTAACTTGATGCTCCTACATTCACAGTAGATATATATCTTTTTTAGGACCAGGGGGTGCTCACCTCTTTCTACGAAGAGGATTCATGAGTTCTACAAACTCTGTTTTCCTGGCCCTTCATTTCTAATGTTTTTATTGCTGACCAACCTGTCTTTTTATGAAAACTTTCCCCCTCTAAATTCAATTACATCCCAGTTAAACGTGTTTTCTTTGGATTCAGTCTCACTATATGAATGTATATAACAATGTCCTGATTGCTTATATTTTTATCTATAGTAATTCTCAAAAGACAATCTTAGTATATGTTCAAGGTCACAGAGTAGGAGTGCTGGCAGGGAGAAGATTTATTGCTGCCTCAGGTTAGGCAACTCTTTCCACTGGAGGGGAAAAGAAAGATACAAGCCTGGTTCCCCAACATGCCAAGCCAAGCAAAATTTAAAGAACATACATCTTGTGTTTGCTATTATTTCATTTTTCTCTTACTTCTCAGTCCCCAAGTTCATCCCATTCAAGTCATCTTTCTTAATGTAAGTATTCTGGCTATTTCTTATGTGCGCAGTATCCAAAATTGTTTCCCCCGTTTCTTAATATCAATCACCACCACCGAAACCTTTCATTTTCTTAAGTGAGCATTAGAAAACAGTCAACTTGAACATGATGCTGTAGGATGAGTTCAGGTTGACAACATCAGCTATATTCAATTCAGGATTTAAAAGGAAAGACTCAAAGACAGTGGGTCTGGGTAGAATCTGAAGAGGTGAATTTTAAAAGTGTATCTCATAGATTATCTTGTGAATCATTATGTTTTACTTCTGCATCCCAGGATAAGAGTGATGCAATAAAGAGTATGAAGGAATTAAAAGAGCATCTTCACTCATGTTTTTTGATAAAATATGAAAAACACAACCCATGAAGAAAATATTGTTTATTTAGATATTATTTAAATAAAAAACTTTGGTTCCTATGGAAGACACTGTTAACAGAATAAGAATATAGTCCACAGTTTGGGAGAAAACATTCTGAAAATAAGTATTTGGTAATGTCTTATATTCAAAGTACACAAACTTTTTTTTAAAACCAAGAATAACAAATCAAACATCTCAATTAAATAACAGCAAAAAGTCTGAGCACTTTACCAAAACCAAAATGCAAGGGCAGATAGGCATAAGAAAAGATGTTCAACATTATTTGCCATTTGAAAAGTGCAAATTAAAATAACAATCTGATACTATTACATACTTAAGCAGCTAAAATTAAGAAAAAAACTGATAAGATCAAATGCTGTTTAAGATGTAGAACAATAGGAACTCTCATTCATTCCTAGTGAAAATGCAGATGGAACAGTTAATCTGGAAGACAGTTTGGTAGGTTTTTTTTGAGTTGGAGTCTCACTCTGTCGCCGAGGCTGGAGGGCAGTGGCATGCTCCCAGCCACTGCAGCCTCGACCTGCTGGACTCCGGCGATCCTTCTGCCTCAGCCTTCCAAGTAGCTGGAACTATAGGTGTGTGTTACCACGCCTGGCTAAGTTTTGATTTATTGTAGAGATGAGGTCTCGCCAAGTTGCCTGGGTGGGTCTCGAACCCGCGGGCTCAAGCAATCCACTCTCCTAGGGCTCCCAAAGTGCTGGGATGACAGGCTGAGCCACGGAGCCTGGCCTTACAAAGCTAAACAGAATACCTAAAAGTGGGTGATTTATAAAGAAAATAAATTTATTTCTTACACTTTTGGAGGCTGAGAAGTCCAAGATTGAGGGGCTGCATCTGGTAAAGCCTCCCTGCTGGCGAGGACTCTACAGAGGCCCAAGATAGGAGAGGAAATCATATGGCGAGGGAACTGAGCATGCGAATGTCCCAGGTCAGGTTTCTTTTCCTTTTCTTATAAAGCCACCGGTTCCACTTTCATGGTAACTCAATCCCTTAACTCATTCATGGATTAATCCATTCAGGAGGGCAGAGTCTTCATGATCCAATCATATGAAAGGTTCTACCTCTCAATAGTGCCACACTGAAAACTAGGTTTCAAAATGAGTTTTGGAGGGGCATTCAAACCATAGAACATGCAATCCAGCAATCACACTCCTAGATAGCTTTCCAACTGATTCTAATGCTTTTTACATGAAAACTTGCATGAGATACTGTTGACAAAAAGATGCCAAACTCTATAAAATATTTTAAGATGGTTTATTCTTGAGCCAAACTTGAGGACTTATGCCCAAGTACACCCATACTCAGAAGGTCCTGAGAACATGTGTCCACTGTGACCAAACAGTGACTTGGTTATGTACACGTTAGGAAGGCGGAAGTTACAAGACACCATAAATCAATACATGCTATATTTTTTACTTTTTTTTTTGAAAGAAGGAGTTATTGAGAGGACAGAAAAGCTTCCAGAGTGAGAGGGGACTCGAGGGGGTTGCCCAATACATGCTATATTTTCATTGGTCTGGCCCAGGGACGAGGGATATTTCCAAGTGGAAGCTTGCTGGTCATAGGCAGATTTAAAGATTTCATGACTGGTAATTTGAGGTTTTTTTGTTTTGGTTTTTTTTTGAGTGGGATTCTCACTCTGTCGCCCAGCCTGGAGTGCAGTGGCATGCCCATGGCCACGGCAGCCTCAACTTGCTGGGCTCAGGCGATATGACTACAAAGTACCTATGATAGCGATATGCCAAAGAGATTTAAGAAACAACTGAACACCTCCCAATGGTATAGCTGGAAAATATGAGCAACTCAATAAGTAAAGCACTACTGGATTATAATCTAAAGTATAAAATAAATATTTATAAATTCATAGCGATATAAACGATTGATTAAATAAATAAGTGGGTATGAATATTTAAATTTCCTGTAACAGAATCATTTCTAATAATTTGTGTATATACTCTGCTTCCAAGTGAGTGGAGCTTAACTAACATTTTAAAAATGTGGTGGCACATAGCAACTTCCCTTCACAACGTGCACTAGGGAAAGGATAAAAAAAGGAAACTTACAGTGGAGCAACCTGACAAGCACTGCCCCAAACTATAATGATGCCTCATATTGTGATCATCACGTTGATATGACAGGATGAAAATGGCAGTTTAACTCTGGGGTCTTCCTCCCCAAAACCCAAATCCCTTGTGTACTCATGATAAACAAAACAAAACAAAACAAAAAAATTTAAATAAATCGCAATTGAGGGATATTTTACAGAATGCCTAACCGATATTCTTCAAAATTGTCAAAGTCATCATAAAACAAGGACAGTCTCAGAAAATTTCACAGCCAAAAGAAGCCTAAGGAGACATGGTCATGAAATGTGGTATTCTGAGATCCTGGGACAGAAAAAAGACATTAGGCAACAACAAAGAGATCTGATTATTGTAACAAAGATAATATACTTATTTATGATGTCAATAATAAGGAAAACTGGGTGTGTACCATCTGTAAGTTTTTGAAGATTTTCTATAAATCTAAAAGTGTTGCAAAATGAAGAGTTTTTTTTGTTTTGTTTTGTTTTGTTTTTAAGGAGCTGTTTTACTAAATGGGACCACAATGATGCTGTAGCTATTTATTTATTTATTTATTTATTTATGGGTCGCATCTTGCTCTGTCACCCAGACTGGAGTGCAGTGGCATGGCATGATCGTGGTTCACAGCAAGCAGCTTTGACCTCCTGGGTTCAGACAATCCTCCCACCTCAATCTCCCAGGAAGCTGCATACCACCATGCCTGGCTAGATTTTTAATTTTTTTGTTGAGACAAGATCTTGCTATGTTGCCCAGGCTAGACTTAAACTCCTAGAGTCAAGCAATCCTTCTACCTTGGCCTCCCAAAGTGCTGGGATTACAGACATGAGCCACTGTGCCCGGCCTCTAGCCAACCCCCTTTTAAGCTCTATTTTAATATAAACTTGTGGGTTACAGGCCAGGATTAAGTACATAAGTAGTGTACATGCAGGTGAAGTTTGGGCCTCCAACTGGTTCTCATTTCCCCTGGTTTAGGATCAAGTACGCTTCACCCTTAGTGATTTTACGCTACCCCCTCCCACCCCACCCCAACAACTCCCTCCCATGTAGTGTCCTGCTATCGCTGATCCCTGTCTTGTAGTATTGTGATAAACCTTCAGGACCCACTTATAAATGAGAACATGTGGTAATCATTTCTTTGTTTCTGTGATAGATCACTGTGTATGATAGACTCTAAATCCATCCAAGTCCCTGC
>CAUYQG010156057.1:0-81555 GCA_963574415.1 Tarsius wallacei
CTACAAGGAATGAGAACTTCTTACTGTGGTGGGTAAAACTATAAAAAACAAGGAAAAAAAAAAAAAAAGAGCCGTTTTCAACAGCTGGAACACTTGTTCCTCAGTAGCAGTCCATTCTGGGTCTGGTCCCCTGAAGTAGCTGCGTATAGAGGCTTGACAATTTCAGTAAACCCTGGGATCCATAAGCGGTAATACCCCCACCTCCCAGGAATTTTCATACCTGTTTTTTCATTGTTGGTGTGGGAATTCGGAGGATGGCTTCTTTCCGGGCCAAGGTTAGGATTCACTTACCATTTTTTAGCCAGTATCCCAAATAGGAGACTTCTGCAGAGCACAGCTGTGCCTTTTTAACTGACACATGGAAGCCCAGGTCTTGAAGGAGCTGTAACAGAGCCTTGGTACCTTTTAAACAAGTGTCCAAGTCTGCTGCCATGAGAAAGAGGTCATCTACATATTGAAACAGAGTACACTCAGGGTGCTGGACATGGAACCCCGATAAGTCCTGTTGTAAGGCTTCCCCAAAAAGAGTCTGGGAGTTCTTGGACCCCTGTGGCAGCTGGGTCAAAGTTAGCTGACTGGTGTCTCCTGAGTCAGGATCTGTCCATTCAAAAGCAAAGATAGGTTGATTGACTGGAGCCAGGGGAATAGAAAAAAAAGCATCCTTTAAATCCAATACAATGTACACCCAATGTTGAGGGGGAAGCAAGCTGAGCAATGTGTATGGCCTGGGAACAGTAGGATGGATTATGTCAACCCATTTATTGATTTCTCTTAAGTCCTGAACAGGCCAATAGTCAGACGCTCCTGGCTTTCTAACTGGTGAAAACAGAGTATTCCAAGCAGATTGACAAGGTGTTAGAATGTTAGCTGCTAAAAGTCTTTTAATGTGAGGAACAATTCCTTTCCTGGCCTGTAAACTCATGGAGTATTGATGAGCATGAACAGGAGTGACTGATGCCAGCAAACTTACCACAACCGAAGGGTGATGCTTTGCCAATCCTGGTGGGTTGTTCTCCGCCCAGACTGAAGGAAATTTCTGCTATAACAATAGAAGCAAATGTGATGAGACATTTTCAGTGGGAGAATCAGAAGAAGCTAAGAGATATTTCTCAGAAAGTGGAACAGTTAATAGCATTTGATAGGCAATGTTGGTAGGAACATACATTTTAGTTTCCTCAGGTGAAAACACAACAGTTGCTCTTAGTTTCTGGAGCAAATCTTGGCCCATGAGAGAGTATGGGCAGTCAGGGACTATTAGAAATGAGTGGGTAACCCATTTTTGACCTAAATCAACCATCCAGTTGGAAGCGAACTTGCAGTTTGTGATTGCGCCTGTTGCCCCTTGAACAGAAATTTGCTTTTTGGACATAGGTCTTAATGGTATTCACTAAAAGTTGGAATGGGTGGCCCCCGATAGTGGTGGTTACCATGGGCTCTTGGGAGCCTAAGAAAAAAGGGCCCTGGCCTCCTCAGTCCTAGTCATTTTCAGTTTGACCAGTAGAAGACAGGACAAGAACTGACCTAGGGCCCTCTGCCTTTGGATGACAAGGGCACTCTTTTACCCAGTGACCCAGTTCTTTGCAATATGCACATTGATTTTTGGCTAGCCAGATACATTCAGTTTCTTTTTCTTTTTGTTCCTTTTTAGTTTCTCTCTTTGTTTTATATGTCAGCCTTGAACCAGGTTAGGAGGCCTGGATAGTAGCAACTAATATTTTTGTTTGCTGTCTTGTTGACCTGTCTGCACTCTGGGCTTTCTGTTTCTTTTCTCAGTATCACAGTTGTTAAAAAAAAAAAAACCTTTTAGGCTACTTCGAGTATCTGAAAAATGTACATTCCTGAAAAAACCTCAAGTTTCTGTAACTTTCTTCAGATGTTGGGAGCCGCCTGGGCCACAAAAGTCAAATTGATAGCCCAGGCTTTCTCAGTGCTGAGGAGTCAAACAGGGTGTAGGTATGAAACACCTCCTGAAGATGTTCAAGAAATGCTCCTGATGACTCCTCAGGACCTTGAATAATCTCGATAGTTTTAGAAAGATAAATAGGTTTCCAGGCTGCTCCCTTTAAACCAGCCAGTAGAGTCTGGTGATGTGTCTAATATTTTGGACCCTGCAGAAGTGTTAGAGTCCCAATCTGGATGGGAGGAGGGCAAAACTTCATTGAATATTTCCTGTTTTTCCTTCTCTGTACCAGCAGCTGAAGCCAGGACAGATTTTTTCCCTTCTGCCCTGATACATTCCCATTCCTCAGAGGTAAACAAAGTCAGGAGGAGCTGCTGGCAAACATCTCAGGTGGGGTGATGGGCTTGCATGACTGACTCCATTAAGGAGGTTAGAGCTTATGGTTTATCTGTAAACAGCAGGTTTTTGTATTTCCAATTATATAAATCAGAGGTGGAAAAAGGAATGTAAACCAAGAAAGGCCGCTCAGCCCAACCTGACCCATGGGGAGGGGAAAATTCCCAGAGGGGACGAAGGAAAGCCAGATCAAGCCAAGATCAGAGACAGATGGCCAAAGGTAGAGAGGGCAAAGGGGAAGTGGTGTGGCAGGGACCCTCAGGTGCCACCCCCAGCTGAGACCCTGGCCCAGCCCCGGATAGGAGTAGTAAAGAGATATAGAGGAAGTGAGGTTGGGTCAAGAAACCTGAGGATTATGTGGTGGGGACTAGAAGTAGAGATGACCAGGTCCTCAAGGGAATCTTCAGTAGAGGGGAGTAAAACAGGACACAACCCAGTAGAAGTAGGAGTTTGGGAAAATGGTAAAGGAGGGACACAGACCTGAGGTATAGAAACAAGAACACGGTTGGAGGTTTCAAGGGAAGATGCCTTTGACCATGGGGGTGGATTTTCAACCAAACTTAACCATTGGTTGATATAGCAAAACTGGTCAGTGTGACCAGGAGTTCCTGTAACGACCTTCCACACAGACCTAGTGACATGATCATCCAGAGACTTGGTGGAGGACCAGCCTACATTGAACACAGGCCAATAATTTTCACAGAGGGTCTGGAGTCTGTCTTTTGAGAGATGGGCACTGTAATCCTCCATGAACCTAACAGAAAATTTCCTTATCATACACTCCAAGGGACTGGAGGGTTTGGATACCCACTGTCTCATATTGTCAAAGTCAGTAAATCACCTGATGAAGATCAGACCTCCAACCATGAGAAGGTAAATAAGGGCCAGAAGAATTTTCTGATATGATAACCAATCCAAAGGTGCAACAGAAGCAAGCCCTATAGCAAAGAGAACAGCAAGAACACAAAGAAAGGAAAAGGGCCAAGGATGACAGGGATATAGAAACACCATAGGCAATCAGAAGTCAAAGTTGGTACCCAAGGAGAAACCAGATACTAAACCGAGGCACTGTTCTACCAACATCTTGGGTCAACAAACAGAGTCCAAGGAGTGACCTCATTAGGCTCCTTTGTCCTCGACAGCATTGTGGCCACATACAGAATAAACAGATTAGACAGATTCTTACCTCCTAGGAGAATGTAGATGGACTCAGGAATTTTGAGGCAAAGGGAAGCTGGCAGTCATTTCTACTGCCTCTGAGCCAGATGAGAGGTTATGCGGCCCTGGAACATCTCAGGGGGTGCCTCCCCTATACCTCCTCCACCAAGCTGGGGAAAGCTGGAGCGAGGCCGCCTCCCAAGGTTGGCTAATCTCTCTGGGGTCTCCAAATGTTATAACTGGAGTGCAAAAAAGGAGACACCAACACGTTGAGGGTCGAATTATGAGCCCTTTAATAGCTGGCAGTAGAGAGTGGCTAGTGCCAAAAAGATCTCTTGATCCCAAAAAGAGTGAGCAAGGGGTATATAAAGGCAGAATTTACATAAGCTGTACAGTTTGTTTCACATTTTCTTGGCAGAATATTTGGTTGCCAAAAGGTACAGATAGCTACAGAGTTTCCAAGCACCAAGAGGAACAAGAATGTGGGTGTGTGGTATGATTACAGGAAGGTTTCTTAAGGGGTTATTTCTAGATTAAGATGGAATGTCTGTTACAAATGGAGTTACTTATGTCAAGCAAGCTATTATAGGTTTTGCAGATAGATATTTCAATATATTTTTATTTAAGTATTTTTTCTTTTCTGTATATTAGTGTTTCTCTGAACAATCTATTAATAAAAAACTCATGATAGATTTCTTCTTGGATTCGTTTCTTTTTCCTATCCCCCAAGGCATATAGTATATTATTAGATAAAAATATTTTGATTAAAGCAGGAGTCAATTTTCATAGAACATTCTGTAAAGGTTGTCACTGAAAAAGTTTTCTTGTATTTCCAAAACTTATGAACAGTCTTCTCCCACTAGTAGTTCATGTTCCAATTATGACAGAATGAGACTTTTTTAAAGCTTAAATGCCTAACCTTTAATTTTTTTCCAATTTTACTGACAATTAAGAAGAAAGAAAACCCTTTATAATGTATTGCTGTGAAAGCCAAGCTCTTAGTTTTAGCTATTTGAATATTTTAATTGGCACTCCTTTTATTTACAACTATCATAACCTCATAACTATAATAACCTTATCTAATGAGAGATTTTCTGGTTGACCCGTTACCTTGTCTAAGCATATACACAATTTATCAGCTCATTTGAAAGCCAATACTAAGACTCTATGACAAAAAACTTATTTTAACACAAACAATTTTTCTGCATGTGGTGCTGAAATACAATCATGGAATGGTATGTCCCATTCTTTTTTTGTTTCCTTTAAAATAAAGGCCACAACCTAGCAGAAGGTTAATAACAGAATCCTTAATTGTTCTGTAGAGAGACATGAAATAACAGATGTTACTTTGATCTATCAAAACTTCTGTTTCTGGTCATAGCTTTAAATATAAGCTTAGGGTCTTTTTCAAATTATAGCATAGAACTTCTTTTTGTAAGAGATTTTCATTAAACTTATTGCTACTATTTTATTAATTCCAAGATTTAATAGGTAATGTGGAGCAAGCTAAGGTCTGATTGTATTCTTTGATTTTTTTTTTTATATTTCTTTATATGTCTTTTTTCTAGAGCCTGTTTATACATAATACACATTTTTCTCTTTCAATGTATTTTAAAGAGTAATTGTTTTCCTATGTATCCACACATTATTCTTCGACATTTCTTTTTCTTATAATCTATTTCCTCCTTATGAATTGTGTATATGGTTAAAATTGAAATGCACTGTTCAGTCTTGACCCATTTTCAAAATTCTTCAAGAATCTTATCAAGCTATCTACCTTCTAACTAAATGTGACTTTTCAGGAGTTTTATGTTTAGCTAAATTTAGGTGGGGTTATCTGAAGAAGATCTGAAATTTGATCAGCTTAGGTGATGGCAGGTGGGAAGCTGCCTTTTGGTTTGTCATGTAGCATGAATATCCTAGAGCTATTTCTAGTATTAGTAATGATGATGTAGAGAGATAGGATGAGTTATGCAACCAAAGTTCAAGCAATAATCAGGACAAGCCGGGCTCAGTGGCTCAGCCTGTAATCCCGCACTTTGGGAGGCTGAGGTGAGTGAATCGCCTGAGCCCGTGGGTTCGAGACCCGCCTGGGCAACTTGGCGAGACCTCATCTCTACAATAAATAAAAAAATTAGCCAGGCGTGGTAGCACGCGCCTGTAGATCCAGCTACTTGGAAGGCTGAAGTGGAAGGATCGCTGGAGCCCAGCAGGTCGAGGCTGTGGTGGCTGGGAGCATGCCACTGCACTCCAGTCTGGGTGACAGAGATTCCAACACACACACACAAAATAATAATCAGGACAAAAGAGGAAATAAAACTCTGCAAGGATGGCAGCAGGAGCATCTTCATGAAATTGAGATCATCACACTGATCGGGTATACCTCCTCAGGGATGCATGGTCACACTAAACACACTGATTTGGGATTTACAAATATATGCGCACAATTTCAATATTTTCTTAAATATTGTGAGTTAAATAGAAGCCTCCGGGAAAACATAGACGTACATTTGTAATGCAAGTGAAAAGAAGGAACTTATCATTTATATGAATATATGTATTTAAATGTATGTATATGAAAACATGTATACACACACACACACACTTATATGACATATATGTATATACAGACTATTTCAGCTATCTATACCCACTTTGCCAGTACTGTGGTATAAGAGGTGCTCAGATGACCTATTTTCATCCTTTCTTATGAACTATCTTATGTTTTTCCTTACATATTCCCTTACCTTCTTTCCTTACTAGGAGATAATATAATTGACTTAGTAAACCACTTTTGACTTATTTATAGTGGCACAAATTATGTTAAAAGTAAATAAAGCAGAGAATTACTGTAATAGAGTAACAATAAGCAAATTCCCTTAGTTTCACGGAAATAGTAAGCTAACATACTTCTATTTTTAAAAATGCCCTAGAAGTATATTTTTTATTTATTGGTTTCACTTATGATTTTTGTAGCAGAATAAATTAGCAATTTATTGTATTTGAAATACATGCCGTTCTTCAATCCTCTCCTCTCCACCTCACTCAGTCTCCCTGTTGTCATCATATCTTGCCCAGTATTTCCTTAGGAGAGTCATGAATAGAACTTATTACAGAGACCCCTCATGTGCATCCACTTTTCTACAAATAAAATGGGCAGCAGTTAGTGTCAGTATTTGCTTGAAGTGGATGTGCACACACACCGAGACACACACAGAAAAAACACTGAGGAATAAATACTTCTTTTGAGTACTCCACAAGTGATGTATCGGGGGATGGCTGGGCAGTTACATAAGATCAGGGAGTTCAAGTCAGTGAATGACTCAATGCGTTAATTCCTTTTGGCAAGAACATTTCCTTTTTGAGATGGAGACAACGCGTTATCTAAAGTTATCTGAATAAATGGTTAGCAGCACCATTAATTTTACCAGTTTATATTTGTCATAATGGTAAAACTATAAAAACACTTTTTCCTCATTTACTGGCCATTGTCAGTGTTTCTTTAAAGAGAGAATACTTTGATTATCAGTCTTCTTGTACTTTTGTAATAATTATAATTTTTTCAATTCTAATTTTATATTTATGTTGTGTGAACATTCTGGATAAGTTAAAAAGTAATATTTCTCATATTAAAAGGCAAAAAACTATCATTAGTAAATTTATCAAGGTTATGAGTGTTAGTATAATAGATCTGTTGGACATTTATTACATTTGTAACCATCCTGACATGGCCATATGATTCATGTACAAGGAACTCTACCTTTTAAGAAATATAAAACACAGTCAAATTATAATACTGTTGACCCTTGAACAACATGGGTTTGAACTGCATGAATCCTCCTGTAGATGAATTTTCTTCTGCTTCTGCCACCCTTAAGTCAGGAAGACCAATCCTGCCTTTTTTGTCTCCTCAGACTACACATTGTGAAGACAAGAATGAAGACCTTTATGATGATACACTCCTATTTAATGAATAGTAAATATATTTTCTTATGATTTTTAGATAGCATTTTTTCTCTCTTACTTTACTGAAAGAATAAAGGTATAATACATATAACATACAAAATATGTGTTTATCGACTGTGTTATTGGCAGTTTCCAGTCAACAGTAGGCTATTTTTAGTTAAGTATTGGTAGAGCCAAAGTTATATAAGAATTTTTTTACTACACAGGGTGCCCGTGTCCCTCACTCCTGTATTGTTCCAGGGTCAACTGAGTGCTGTAGTTCCATGGCTCTTGCTCTTACTTGCTCTCTTCAAGTTCTGAGAATGGAAGTACAAAATTACCTTTAAAGCATCCCATGTTATTTAGACTTTTTTAACAGGAGAAAATGTTTCAAAACAAATTGTGTCAGCTACTATCGTTTATCCATTTTTTTCCCTCTGCATCTTCAACTCCAGCTCAGGCCCTCTTTGAACACTCTGTGGATGAATTTACCAATGTTATCATTTTTAGGTTACTACCCATTCCTACCTACTGTCAGTGTCTTTTCTCTTTATTTCTCTTCCATAATCAGCAATCTGGCACAAACTGAAGCCTCCACATTTTCTGTGCTTGAAACTTGTTGCTAAATATTGTTGGAGAAAAACAAAACGCCCAGTCATATTGATGTCATTATAAATGCATAATCATCAGGACTAAGTTTAAAACAGGACTGAACTTCTCTATAAATTTTCCTTACAAATCATATTCTTTCATAACTCAACAAATTCCTACTCTATATGTTTTTGTAATCCCAGCTGATGAACTTTCCTTTATTGGGAAAATAGAGCACTTATATGTAAAAACTTTCCCTTGCCATCACCAAATCTATATATCTGTAAGTACCTGCATCTATTTTTCTCATGGTCTTAAGGTAAAACGTTTCCCTTTTCTTATCAAAGGCCAGCATATCCTTGTTTGATTCAAACAAAATACCCTTTTGTTATTTTCAAAGACTACTCCTGCAATTATTTTCAGTTTCCCCCACATCATCTATTTTTCCCTCTTAATTAAATGGCTGTCCTCAGAGTCGATATATGCTCCAGTATTCACCAAGTTATAATGTATTTTTTAACCTTCAGCTATTCCCTACTTTTTATGAGTTATTTGTAATTGCTGTCACTACTTCTTCATATCCCCTTTCACTGTATCTCCATCTAACTTCATCTCTAGTCCCTTTGTCAATCCTGGTATAGTTAACAAGGACCCCATGTTGCCAAAGCCACAAATTACCACAAACTGTTGAAATGATATCAATTTATGCTCTTACAATTTTAGAGGTCAAAAGTTCAAAATGAGTCTCAAGAATAAAATCAGTGTCAGCAGTGTTTGTTTCTTCTGGAGGCTCTGGCAGAGAAAGTAGTCCTTGCCTTTTCTATCTTCTAGGGGTTGTCCCCATTCCTTGAATCAGGGTTTCAAATCACATTGCTTGTTCTCCCTCTGTTTTCATCATCATATCACCTTCTATTTTCTGTCTGTTTCCTCTTGTGTCTGTCTTACAAGGACCGTTATGATTACCTTGAACCCACCTGGACAACCCAGGCTAATCTCACCATGTCATGATCCTTAACCTAATCATAGCTACACAGTCATTTTTGCTATATAAGGTAGGATTCTTATGTTCATGAGATTAGTACATGGACTATTTAAGGTGTCATTTTTCAGTTACCACAGTGTTCTTGATGCAAGGTTGATTTTTCTGCAAGAAAACACAGGGTTTCTCTGTCTTAGACACAAATATTCTAATCTTGCAGTCCTTCCTTATGTCAAATAGGAAAAAGAAAGTATAGAGAAACACAAGTGGAAGGTGTTTAAAGTTATAGTTATCATGTCATTTCAAAGTCTATTGCCTAGAACTATTTTTATTCACATAAAACTGCAAAAATGATATAGTCTAGATGTGTTTTCAGAAAGAAGAAGCAGGTTGATCTGCCTGGAGTCTCTGCTACAGTATTTTAAATAATATTTTTTATAATCTGAAGTGAGAGCTTTGCATTTATGCCACCCTCACTCCAATAATAAATCTGTGGACTCATATTTCTTTACGTTCCCTCTATTCATTAATGTGGTCGCTATCATTTATTTATTTATTCATTCAAAATTACTCATTGATTGCTTACTATCTATTCAGGACAATAATAGAATGCAAGTATTTATTTGGTGTATTTCATTTTTAATTGATACATACATGTATCAAATAATTGTACATATTTATGCAATACAATATTTTGATCCATGTATACAAAGTGTAATAATCAAATCAGGGTAATTAGCATAGCCATCACCTCAAACATTATTATTTTTTTGCACTGGGAGCATTCCAAATTCTATTAGCTATTTGAAAATATACAATAAAGTGTTGTTAACTATAGTCACCCTTCAGTGTTGTAAAACACTAGTACTAGAACTCCTATCTAGCTGTACTTTTGTATGTATTTTCCAAACTCTCCATCCTACCCTACTTAGCCTATAGCAAACACTATTCTACTCTGTACTTTGAGTTCAACTTTTTTATCTACCACATATTATTGAGAACATGCAGTATTTTTCTTTCTGTGCCCAACTTATTTCACTTAGCTCATCCATGTGACTACAAATGACAAGATTTTATCTTTTCATGACTAAATAATATTCCATTATATATGTACATATGTGTATGTCTCTGTCTCAATCTCTATCACTGTATCTACATCTAAAGTATTTTCTGTATCCATTCATTGATGGCCACTTAGGTTGATTTCATACTTTGATCATTGTGAATGGTGCTGAAATAAATATGGGATGTAGATTATTGCTTCATCATACTCACTTTCTTTTCTTGGAATAGATAGCCAATAAGTGAGATTGCTGAATTATTATTGTTTTTAATTTTTTAAGGAAACTCTATGCTGTTTTTCATAGTAGCTGTACCAATTTAAATTTCCATCAACAATGTAGAAGAATTCACTTTCCTTTGCAGCCTCACTAGCATTTTTTGTCTCTTATCTTTTTTAAAATAGTCATTCTAACTGGAGTGAGATGATATTTCACTGTGGTTTCATTTTCATTTTGTATTTCCCTGATGATTAGCACTGCTGAACATTTTTAAATATACTTATTGGCATTTGTATGTCTTCTTTTGAAAAATATCTATTTAGTTAATCAACTCAACTGTAATCAGATCTTTTTTTCTATTGTTTTTTGAATGGTGTATACATACTAAATATCCCTTTTCAGATGAATAATTTTCAAGTATTTTCTCTTGATTTTTTTTTTTCCTGCACAGCAACTTTTTAGCTTGCTGTAATCTTACTGCCTATTTTTGCTTTTGTTGCCTATACTTTTCAGGTCTTATTCATGAAACCTTTGCCAAGGCCAAGGTTTATTATTATTTTTTTTAAGTGAGAAAGCAGGATTTATTGAGAAGATAAAAAAGCTCCCACAGTGAGAGGAGACCCAGAGGCCAATGTCTTAAAGCCTTTTCCCTATTTTTTCCTAATAGTTTTATAGTTTCATATATTGTATTTGAGTCCTTAATCTGTTTTGAGTTGGTTTGTTTTGTATATGTTTTGAGATAGTAGTCTACTTTTATTGTTCTGCATAGGAATATCCAGTTTTTTAATATTGTTTATTGAAGACTCTTCCTAATGCTTGTTCTTAGCACTTTTGTAAAAACTTGGTTGATTATAAATATGTAGATTTATTTCTGGTTTTTCTATTCTGTTTTATTGATTAATGTTTATATTTTTATACTAGTACCAGGCTGTTTTGGTTACTATAGCTTTATAGTATATCTTGAAGTCAGGTAGTGTGATGCCTTCAGTTTTGTTCTTTCTGCTCAGGATTGCTTAGAATATTTGGGCTTTTGACCATTCCATACAAATTTTAGTGGTATTTTGAGAGTGATTGCATTGAATCTGAAGGTTGCTTCAGGTGGTAAAACAATTTTGGCAATATAATTATTTTAATACATAAACACAGGATCCTTTACATTTATTTGTGTCATTTACAATTTCTATCATCAATATTATGTTTTTCAATATAAAAATCTTTCATCTCCTTGATTAAATTTTCTATGTTAATGTTTGTTTATCTTATTATGAATGGGCTTGATTTCTTCATTTCTTGTTAGTGTAGTGTAGTGTAAACCATTGTTAGTGTAGAGAATCACTAGTAATATTTTGTTTTAATTTTGTACCCTGAAACTATACTGAATTCATTTATCAGTTCCATTTGTTTCTTTTTTTTCTCTTTATTTTAAAGATATGGGGTACAATTCAGGCTTAGGTATACAAATGTTTATTATGCAGGTACCTTGATTGATGAGGTGTGCCCCTCTATCCCCTGGCAGTTTCCCACTACTGCCAAGACATCAGTTTCTTGATGGAAGTCTAGGTTTTTCTGTATATAAGATTGAGCCATCTGTTCAGAGATACAATTCAACTTCCTCTTTTCCAATATGAATGCTCTTTGTTTCTGTTGCTTAATTTCTCTAATTAGGAATTCTAACACTGTGCTAAATGCAAGTGATGAAAGTGTCTATCTTTGTTTTGTTCCAATTCTTAGTAGAAAAGTCTTCAACTTTTCACTATTCAGTTTAATGTAAGTTGTTGGCTTTATTGTATTGTATAGTCTTTATTTTATTGAGGGACACTCCTTTATCTAATTTGTTGAGACGTTTTTATCATTAAATAAATACATAGACAGATATTTTGAATTTTATAAAATGCTTGTTCTGCATGTAGTGAGATGATTCCATTAGTTTTATCTTTCATTCTCTTGATGTGATATATTACATTTATTGGTTTGTATATGTTGAAACTTTCTTGAACCATTGGGCTAAAATTCACTTTATTATAGTGTATAATACTTTAAATCTGCTCTTGGATCCTATTTTCTAGAAATTTTTTCCAAGATTTTTGCATCTTTGTCACAAAAATTAACTTGTCATTTTATTTTTTTTTTGTTGAGTCTTTGTCTGGTTTTGACAGGGTAATGCTGGCCTGTAAAATTAGTTTGAAAAAATTCTCTCCTCTTTATTTTTTAGGGGGGTATTTAAGAATAATTTGTATCAGATAGTCTTTCAAAGTTTTGTAGAATTCATCAGTGAAAACATCTGATAATTTTTTTATGAGAGACTTCTTACTACGAATTTGATTTTCTTCATATTGACCTGTTAAGATTTTCCATCTCTTCTTGGTTTAATCTTGGCGGGTTTTATTTGGCCTGGAATTTGTTCATTTCTTCCAGGTTTTCTGTTGTTCCTAAAAATCTTAATGATTTTTTGTATTTCTGTGGTATCTGTTGTAATGACTCCTTTTTTCATTTCTGATTTTACTTATTAGGGTATGTTCTCTCTTTTCTTAGTAAATCTAGCTAATTGTTTGCCAATTTTATTTATATTTTCAGAAAACACTTTTTGTTTTTTGATCTTAGAATTTTTTTCTGTCTCAATTTTATTTATTTATTCTCTGTTATTTATTACATCTTTCCTTCTACTATTTTTTAGTTTGGTATGTTCTTGCTTTTCTAGTTCTTTGAGTCACAAAATTAAGTTGTTTATTTGAAATCTTTCTACTTTTTTTTTTTTTTTTTTGTGTTAGAGTCTCACTCTGTCACCCATACTGGAGTGGAGTGGAGACTGGCCAGGAGCAGCCACTGCAGGCTTGACCTGCTGGGCTCCGGTGATCCTTCCGCCTCAGCCTTCCACGTGGCTGGAACTACAGGCACACACTACCATGCCTGGCTAATTTTTGACTTAATGTAGAGATGAGGTCTCGCCAAGTTGCCCAGGCTGGTCTTGAACCCGTGGGCTCAGGCAATCCACTCATCTCAGCCTCTCAAAGTGCTGGGATTACAGGCTGAGCCACCAAGCCCAGCTTCTACTTTTTAATATAGGCATTTGTTACTGTAAACATTCCTCTTACTAGTGATTTTGCTCTATCCTACAAGTTTCAATATGTTACGTTATATTCTGTAAGATTTTGTTTTTATTTATTACTTAGCTATGTGGAGCCTCCTAGGCTACCCAACTATTCAGAGTCTGCTTGGGGGACCACTATGCACAATGTCATTTGCCCAGGCCCAATACATACATGTAACATTCCCAGCATTATAAATATATATGGTTTCTTCTGTACATACGCACAATTATTACAGGTTTTTTTCTGTGAGGAAATGCCATAAACAACAACATGTTTTTGAATACTCCTACATTAATTTGAATGTTATACCTTATTTAGGACTTTGGGATTCAGATATTTTTCAAGTTATCACTGGTATCCCTGTCTTCCACCAGTTATTAATGTTGTGTTTTACAAGTACATGTTCTCATCTAATTTATCTTATTAACCTTATTAGTTGTTTCTTTTCCTCACTAAAAATAACCTTTAATGCTATAAATGATTACTCTAGTCTTTATTCTCCTGTTTTTTATATTTTATTTTATTTCTTATAGTCCAACTTTGTATTGCATACTTTTTCATAACATTCAAATGATTTAAGATTTTTCTTTAGTTTTTGGTATTGAATCTTTTAAAATTTATTTTTCTTTATATATGTTGCAAGATTTTTTCATGTTCAATCCTTTTGTTTTCTTCTTTAGCTACCACTCAGCACATGAAGTGTAAGACATCCTAGGTTATCCTCACTGTATTTGAATGTTAACATTTTTTTCATATTTTAAGCATATGTCAGGTTTATATGTAAGCCTCTGTTTTAGATGAAATAAAGACTAAGCTACTAAAATAGAGACTCTAAAATATGCTTGCTTAAGTAATATAAAAATGTAGTACTCACAAAACCAGTTTGGAATGTAGTTATTCAGGCTGACAAAGGTTTTCCCTAATGAAATCATTCTGAAACCTAGGTTCCATTCAGTTTTTAATGTCAAAATATATTTTTCTCATATGTCAAGTCAAAGCTGGGCCAATACTCCATCATGTTCTAGTTTGAGAAAAGAAAGTCAGGTAAGATAGTTACTCAGATGTCATTAGCATTGTTTGCCCTCACATATTATTGTTGAGAATTATTTCGCCACCATTAACTGAAAGAGAAACTGGATTTTGTATAATTTAGCTCAACTATATACTTAGTTATAACTCTATTACTGTGAAAGAAAAAGAAATGGATTGGGATGGCTCCAACCACTAATGGCTCTGCTCACAATTTTTGATTCTTTTTTTTTGTTTTGAAAGTTTATCTGGATAATATATATTAGATGGCTTTCTCTTTTTCTTGGAAGCACTAGAGTAAATGTTTCCCTAAGCTTTGCCTATCTCTTTCACAAGTTATTATTTACTTCACATTTCAGAATGATACCTTACTTTCTGTTCTCTTACACCATGCCTTTTCTTATTGTAGTCCCTGAATGTGCATAAAAAGGAAGGTCTGAGAGAATGAAATTGGTTTGGGCCCATTCAAAGAATAACTGAAAAATCTACCATAACAATGAAAGGTGAGGAGTGGGAGCAAGTGACATCTGCTTCTGTGTGTTGAGTGACAGTGAAAGGAAACTATACAATATGACTAGAGATATTGCAGGTCAGAAGAAAAAAAACCTTTGCTAGCACTGGTAGAAACAAATATTGGAATCACTGGGGGAAATAAGGAACAGTATTGACGTTTCATAACTTAATGTTTAGATTTTAAAGTACTTTTTTTCATATTTCTTCAAGTAGGGAAATGTCACTTGATCACTCTCAGCAATTGCTTTTGTCAGCCTTTAGAGGATATTAGTCACAATACTCTTTCAGAGTTGCACATTTTGCTTATGCAACTGTTGTAACTACGGTTTGTCTATTTTCCCAGGAGGTGATTTTCAGAGAAGAGTTTGTGCTTACTTTATCAATCTATATGGGTGCTAGAGGCTCACATATTTTGGGGGGAAAAAATCACAGAAATTTCTGTGTGTTTTGTGTTTAAAGAAATAGTCTTGAGTTACACGATACTATTTATATTACTATGCTAAGTGTTGTGGGAGATGCAAAGATATTACATAAAGTGCAACAATAATGTGTAGGGACCAATTTTGTTTTTCTCCACAAACATTCCAGTAAATATATAGTGACATAAAAGAGCTTCTGTCTACAAAGTACTTTCCTATGGAGAATTTAGTACGAAAAAAAAAATAATAGAGTAATACTATTTTTAAAATAACACTTTAGAACTCCTCTTTGGAACTCTTTTTTTTTTTTTTTTTTTTTGCATAGGAAGTATATAAATATTCTTTCTTGATAAGATATCTTTTGGGGGGTTAGCAATAAATTTAATTTTGGGAAATTGCCAAAAGCCATTAGTTTATTAAATATGATATGCAAGCACATTTGCTAATGCTATTTAAAGTTATGTGTGAGGTGGTCACAATATGAAGCACACTTTTTTGCTTAGCTAATTGCAAAAAGTAAAAGCTCAGTAATTGATGCTCCAGACTAGAAAAACAAAGCATTTTAAATACGTCAGTTATTCCTAATTAATTATAAATAAAAAGTTAATTCAATTCAAGTAAGTACTATTTTTTATTTTAATTAATTAATTAATTTTAAAGATGTGGGGTACAATTCAGGGTTAGGTATACAAACATTGATCATGTAGGTGCCTTTGTTGATGAGGTATGCCCCTCCCTCCCCTAGCAGTTTCCTTCAACTGCCAGTCCCAACCCCCTCCCCTGACAGTTTTCCACTACTGCCAATCGCTTTCTTATAGCATTATAATTGTTCAAGGTCACCTTATGAGTGAGAACATATGGAACTCAGTTCTTTGTTTCTATGATAAATCACTGAGTATGATAGACCCCAAATCCATCCAATTTGCTGCAAAGTCCATATATTTGTCCTTCTTTATGGCTGCATAATATTCCATTGTGTATATGTATCATATTTTTTTAATCCAATCCAGCTTCGATGGGCAGCATGGTTGATTCCATGTTTTTGCTATTGTGAATAGAGCTGCAACAAAACATGTGAGTTCCTCTGGGTATATTCACAATAGGGGAATTGCTGGGTCATATGGAAGGTCAGTTTCTAGTTCTTTCAGAAATCGCCACACTGTCTTCCAAAGAGGTTGTACTAGTCTGCATTCCCACCAGCAGTTAGAAGTGTTCCTTTTTCTCCACATCCTCGCCAGCATCTGTTGTTTGTTTTATTAATGATGACCATTCTCACAGGGATTAGGTGGTATCTCAATGTGGTTTTGATTTGCATTTCTCTGATGAGTGAGGCTGAGCACTTCTTCGTGTGTCTGTTGGCTGCCCATATATCTTCTTTTGAGAGTGTCTATTCATGTCTTTTGCCCACTTTTTAAAGGGGCTGTTTGTTTTTTCCCTTTCGGCACGTTTGAGTTCCTTGTAGATCCTAGATGTTAGATCTTTGTCAAATATAGAGTTGGCAAATAATTTTTCCCATTCTGTATGCTGTATCCCTGCTCTTTTGATGGTTTCTTTTGCTTTGCAGAAGCTCGTTAATTTGATGTGGTCTTGCTTGTCTATCTGATTTATTAAGGTATTGGCCTTTAGGGTGCTGAATAGGAATTGGTTCCCAGTTCCAATTTCCATAAGGGTATCTCCTGCACTTTCTAAGATTCTTATAGTTTGAGGTTTTACATTTAGGTCTTTGATCCATTTAGAGTTTTTTTTTCTTTTGTATGGTGACAGGTAAGAGTCTTGTTTCAATCTTCTGCATGTGGTCAGCCAGTTTTCCCAGCACCATTTACTGAATAAGTTCTTCTCTCCCCAGTGGTTGTTGAAGGCTTTGTCAAAGATGAGTTGTTTGAGGAATTGAGGCTTTGCTTCCGGAATCTCTATCCTGTTCCATTGGTCTATGTTCTTGTATTAATACCAGGCTGTTTTGATTACTGTAACCTTATAGTAAAGTTTGAAGTCTGGAAGTGTGTTACCTCCTGCTTTGTTTAATTACATCTGGGGTGCCGATATTACATAAAGTGCAACAATAATGTAAAGGGATCAATTTTGTTGCCCATCGAAGCTGGACTGGATTAAAAAAATGTGGTACATATACACAATGGAATGTTATGCAGTTATAAAGGACAAATATATATATATATATATGTTTCTTTTGTCATTTCCAGGTCTGATAAGAATGATGTTGGTAACTTAATGGGTATTGCGTTGAATCTGTAGATTGCCTTTGGTAGTATGGACATCTTAGCAATGTTGATTCTTCCTATCCATGAGCATGGGATATTTTTCCATTTGTTTGTGTCTTCTTGGATTTCTTTGAGCAGTGTTTTGCAATTCTCATTGTAAGGGTCTTTCACTTCTCTTGTTAGGAAGATGCTGTGGGCTATTTTTTAAAGTTGAAAATTAAAATGTGCAAGATGAACAAAATGCTAAGAAATCGTTTGAAAAAGAACAATGATTGAAATCTAACTTTAAGTAATATGAATTTTTATATAAATAAAAAGGGTGCCAAAAATATGTGTAAACTTTTTAAGAGATTGTTGTCTCCAGCGTGAGAGAATAACATTGTCAACTGAGTCAGATTATGAGTATGAGTCCTTTATTGAAAGCCAGCGACCGAGGAGGGGCTCATGCCTCCTAAAACTCTCAGCCCTGAATGAAGCGGGGACAAAGTTTTTATAGGCAAAAACCTCTGAATAGGCTACATAGCATGGGGTGCAAACATGAGGTACAGTAAGTTGCATGGCATACAGCGTGAACAGTGTAAACATTAAAGACCATTAAAACCAAACAACAAAATGTGCAAATGTATACAAACAAATGCAGAACTTGCGGTTAGGCAGTTTCTAATATCTGGGGAAACCAACGGTGTAGGATCCTAGTAATGGGGTGTAGGCTCCTAGTTATGAGAGCCAAGGGTGTAGACCCTTAGCTAAAGGGAAATTAAAACCTCTGAGTACTAAAAAGGTATGTCAGGGGTCATTTTTAGGTTAAAGCAGTTTTAAAACAGTTAATAAAGAAAATCTGTTACAATGTGGGGTTACTTATAAGTTTTACAGGTACTTCAAGATGTTATTTATATGTTACTTTTAGAAGTTGAATTCAATTATGGTAGCAATAGTATAACATTTGCTCAGTCATGCTTTCACCATTTTCTATGACTGTCTTGCCTGTTGCATGTTGACTCTAGCATTCATCTGATTAATATCAACTTTTGAATGAACGTCATACTTAAAATGTATATACATTTTTTCAGCACCCCAGATGTAATTAAATTTATAAAATATATAATCAAAGCATTTCAATTGAGTTATAAATATGAGCAAATTTGATTAAACAATAGTTTTAAAAATAGAATCAAGTATGTATGATAACTTATTAGATGATAATTTTAATTATAGAAAAAGATTTTAGATTCTTATTTTATACTATTTAAAATTAATTTTTTTCTTTCTTTTTTCTTTTAAGTGAGAAAGCAGTATTTATTGAGAGGTGAGAAAAGCTCCCACAATGAGAGGGGACCTGAAGGGGTTGCCCAAAAATAAATTTCTAAGGGTTTTAGCTCTGAGATTTAATTATTACCTGGTCAAATTTTTCTTTAAAAACTTTTGGATATTTGCATAAGAGTTAATGTTTTCTTTGCTCCCCCCCTCAAGATTATGGTATATTATTTCAGATTTTTCTAGTACTTTCACAGTTTTTAAAATTTTTCTCTTCTATGAATAGTGCAATATAAAAAAATGAAATCATAACATTATAAAAAACCTGGTAATATAAAAAAGTAACATTCATTTTACAAAAAAAAATTTTCTTGATACTAAAGATATGCTATAAAAAATTTACAGAAAGTTTGTATCAATCTAGCTGACTTATATTATTACATTTTTCTCAATTTAATTTTTTCTCTCTATATTCAAAATTTAGGTTACACTCTTTTTAAAAAAATAACTAAGAAAAAAAGTGGGATCAAAATCTTCTTTCCATAAGAGAAAAATCGGATCACTGAATGTAATCTCCTCCTACTGAAATATTAAAAAATAAATAAACTATAAAGCGGGGCAGCCAAAAAACCTGGGATTATCTTTTTGAGAGTGGGCCCATTGTTGAACAGGCTTTTATATTTTTATGACTTTCATATGCTATGTAAATATTCAAATGACACTTTATCTTTTTAAAAATTTTAAATCTTCCAGTTTTTCACTTTATTTTTTCCATTAAAAAAAAATTAAAGATATGGGGTACAAGTCAGTATTGGATACATAAGTGGACTACGTACAGGTGAAGGTTGGGTCTCTCATTGGTCTTCACCTGGTCTGAATTAGGATCAGGTGCCCTTATTGATATTATGTGCCCCCCCCCCAGTAGTGTTCTGTTACTGCCAATCTTTTTCTTGTAGTATTTTCAGGATCCCCTTGTGAGTGACAACATGTGGTACTCAGTTCTTTGTTTCTGTGATTGATCACTGAGTATGATAGACTCCAAATCCATCCAAGTTGCTGCGACGTTCATAGATTTTTCCTTCTTTCTTGCTACATAATATTCCACTGTACCATTTTTTATCCAGGCAAGTTTCAATGAGCAGCAGCGTTGATTCCATGTTTTCACTATTGTGAATGGTGCTGCAGTAAACATGCCTGTGCAGGTACCTTTTTTTAAATATGATTTTATTTCCTCCAGGTATATTCCTGGAAGGGGGATTGTTGGGTTGTATGGAAGGTCAATTTCTAGTTCTTTAGAAATCACAGCACTGTTTTCCATAGAGGTTGAACTAGTTTGCATTCCTAACAGTAGAAGTGCTTCCTTTTCTTTGCATCCTCACTAGCATCTATTGCTTTTTGTGTTATTAATGATGGCCATTCTTACTGATGTTAGGTGGTATCTCAGCGTGATTTTGATTTGCATTTCTCTAATGTAGTAAGGCTGAGCATTTTTTCATGTGTCTGTTGGCTAGTCATATGTCTTCTTTTGAGAAGTATCTGTTCATATCTTTTGCCCACTTTTTGATGGGACTGTTTGTTTTTTTTTTTTTCGTATGTGTGAGTTCCTTGTAGATCCGGATGTTAGGCCTTTGTCGGATATACAGTTGGCAAATATTTTTTCTCATTCTGTGGGCTGTCTCCCTGCTCTCTTGATGGTTTCTTTTGCTTTGCTGAAGCTTTTCATTTTGATGATATCCCATTGTCTATCTTCTCTTATGGCATGGACATCTAAAGTTTTGATCAGGAACTGGTTCCCTATTCCAATTTCTGTAAGGGTGTCTTCTGTGTTTCCTAGATTCTTATAGTTAGAGGTTTTATGTTTAGGTTTTTGATTCATCTAGAGTTTATTTTTATATATGGTGATTGGTAGGGGGTCGTATATTATTCTTTTGCATGTGGTCAGCCAGTTTTCCCAACCATTTACTGGAGAGGTCCTCCTCTCCCCAGTGATTGGTGGTGGAGGCTTTGTCGAAGTTGAGTTGGTTGAGAAACTGTGGTTTTGCTTCTGGAATCTCTAGCCTGTGCCATTGGCCTATATGCCTGTTCTTGTAAAATACCAGGTATTTTGAATATTGTAGTCATATAATAAAGTTTAAAGATTGGAAGTGTGATACTTCCTGCTTTGTTTCTTTTGCTAAGGATTGTTTCAGCTGTTTGTAGTCACTTTTGTTTCCATATGAATTTCTGTATTGTTTCCAGGTCTGAGAAGAATAATGATGGTAATTTAATGGGTATTGCACTGGAGCTGTAGATTCTCTTGGCTAGGATGGGCATCTTAACAATGGTGGTTCTTCCAATCCATGAGCATGAGATATTTATTTGTGTCTTTGATTTCTTTAAGCACTGTTTTGTCATTTTTGTTGTCATTTCACTCTCTGCTCAGGAAGATGCCAAGGTATTTCATTTTTTGTTTGTCTATTTTGAAGAAGATAGTGCTTTTTATTTGGTTTTCTCCCTGTTTGTTGTTGGTGTTTAAAGATGTGACTGGTAAAAAAAAAAAAAAAGTAACTGTCTTTTGCACATTGATTTTATGCCCTGAGACTTTGCCAAAGTACTTTATTTGTGCAAGGAGGTTTTTGACAGATTCTCTTGGGTTTTCCTGGTAAAGGATCATATTGTCCACAAAGAGGGATAACTTAACTTCTTTTTTTTCTATTTGGGTACTCCTGATATCCTTCCCTTGTCTGATTGTTCTAGCTAGTACTCTCAACACTATATTGAACAGGAGAAGTGAGAATGGGCAGCCTAGACTTGTTTTGGTTTCCAGGGGAAATGCTTCCAATTTCTGTCTATTTAGTAATATGTTGACTGTGGGTTTATCATAGATGGATTTTACTATTTTGAGATATGTTCCCTTTATACCTAGGTGTTCAAGGTTTTTTTAAAACCAGGAATGGAGACTGGATTTTGTTGAAAGCCATTTCTGCATCTAATGACATAATCATGTGGTTCTTTTCAGTGGTGAATTTAGTCTATTCACATTCAGGCTGAATATTGAAATGTGAGTTTATCCCTGTCATGAGGCTCTTATAAAAATTTTTTGCGATTTTATTTGTTTTCTTTTCACTTTTGGGTTGATGTATGTGTGTGTTTGCAGGTTTGCAGTCACAAACCCTGTTGATTCTGTGTTTTTCTGTTCTCCTGGGTAGTGTGTGATTGTTATTTATTTATTTTTCTTTCTTCTGTGCTTAATACTTTCTTTAGCATCTCCTATAGAGCTGGTCTGAAAGCAGAATAATCTCTTAGGGATTGGATGTCTGGGAAGGACTTTAATTCTCCATTGCTGATGAAGCTTAGCTTAGCTGGGTAGGAAATTCTTGTTAGGAATTGTTTATCTTTGAGAACTTTGAAGATTAGAGTTCAATCTCTTCTAGTTTATGGTGTGTCTATAGATAAATCTGCTGCTATTCTAGTTGGTCTTCCCTGCTAGGTAGTCTGACCTTATCTCTCACTCCTTTTAGGATTTTTTTTCTTTTTATAACTACATTGTGTAAATGAATTACTATGTGTCTGGGAACTGGTCTTTTAATTTGATGCCTTGCAGGGGTTCTCTGAATTTCTTGTGTTTGGATGGTCTTTTCTCTGATGAAATGAGGGAAGTTTTCCTGGATCACCTTATGGAATGTTTGTTCCAAGGTGTTCTCTGTCTCCCTTTCTGCCTCAGGAATGCCAATCAGGCATAAGTTCGGCCTCTTAATATAATTGCACATTTCCTACAGCCTTTGATTTGTCTTTTTAAGCTCTTTTGTATGTTTTTAACCATTTGTGCTGGTTACATACTTCACTCTTCAAGCTTTGAGATTTTTTTTCTTCTTCTTGATTAATTCTTCTTTCCATGCTTGTCAGTTTATTTATTTTGCTTATTGTGCCCTTTATTGCCATCATCTCTGTTATCAGTTCTTTCATTTTTTCTTCCTGCCTTTCATGATTTTTATTCATCATCTCCATCAATACCTTGTCTAGATTTGTCTGAAATGAGTCATTCTGGGGACTCTTTGTTGTTTGAGTTCCAAAGTCTGTATTCCCAGGTGTTGCCTTTCCAGGGTTCTGGAGGGTACCTGTGTTCTTCCGTTCATTCTTCTTCATTTGTGATGGATTTCTACCCCCTTATTTTCCTCTCTTTAATTTCATTGCTCTGTTTGGGGGGTAACTTTCACTCCTGTTTGCTCAATCCCTTAATCTTCCTTAGACAGAACCTCTGGATTTGTTCAGTTTTGATGCTGGGCTGTGTGTGGGGTGGAGGACTGTGTTGTCTATTTGTAGTATTGAGTTTGATTAAGGTGTAATGGTGGGAGATAAGATTCAGAAGCTACTTGCAGACCGCAGTATCCGCTCACTGGGCTCTGGGCCCCCTGGAATAAGAAAAAGGAGGAGAACAGAGAAAGAAAGAAGGAAGAAGAAAGGAAGAGGAAGGAAAAGAAGAAAAAGGAAAACAAACAGCAAGCAAATGAATGGATAAACACACAAAGAAAAGAACATAAAAACGAAAAACAGAAATGAAGGTACACACCCTCAAATATACCCATAGATTAAAAAAGGGAAGGGAATCAAATCAGAACACACATACACAAAGATACCTATGTAGAGGGTGAGCGAAAAAGGGGGGTGAAGACAAACTTTTGTGTCTTGCGCTCCATCTTGCTCCCTCTTGTTTCCATTTCTGGAACCTCAGTTTCCTTCTTTACTGGCATATCCAGAGCACCACCACTTTTGGCTCGTTGTGAGTAGGGTGATCAGGCGGTTCTCCACATGGGTCATACACCCCATGGACTTCTGGGGGAAGGGGGTTGGATTTGAACTAGACTCACCTCTGCTCATGTGTCCCTTGTCTCCCACTCTGAATGCACGTGTTTGTGAGTGGGTCAGTTTAGGGTGGGGCATATGGGTTTCCAAGCCTGTTGCCATCTTCAGTGTCGTACACCTGTAGTATCCTCCCTGGTCAACAGTGATGGAACACAAAGGGGTGCAGCGATCACCCCTAAGTCACAGGATGCAGGCTTCTCAGTACTGAGTGAGCCAAAGGACGTCTCTGCCTGCTGACATCTTTCCCTCCCTTTCCTCTCGCAGTACTTATCTCTGAATCTCCTCCACAGTGCCTGACCTGTTGCTGCAGTTGGTGACTGAGCCAGGTGCCAGGTGCCCAGAGGCAACTGATCTCTGCCACTTTTTCCCAAGAGATGCCTGAGAATGGCAGGTTTTCCTCCTGCTGGGGGCACAAAATTCAGAGCAGTGATAAGTCGCAGCTGCTTCTGCAGGGGAGTCCTGGGTACTTGTTCCCATGTCTCCCCTCAGTTGAACATTCGTTCACACACTTGGACACACACATGCATGCAGATTCATTTTTATGCTCACCCACCAATGCAGAGACATACACTGTGACCGGTTCTGTGGTCATCTAGCCCCTTAGTTATAGTATATATAAATAAAATTAATTTAAATATTAATTTTGTATCCTACAGTTTTGTTAAACACATTACTTTTATTAGTTTTTAATAGTTTTTACTTTACTTCAGCAAATACAATTGTTTCATTTTAAAAGATTTTTACTTTTCTGTTTGTTTGCGTTCTATAAGCTTTATTTACCTTTTTGCACTGGCTCTTACCTCCAGAATAATGATGAAATTAAGTGGTAAGAGCAATCTTGATCTTTTGGCCAAAATATTTGCCTTTCAGCATTGTGTGTAATATAAGTTGTAGGCTTATCTTTATCTGAATTAAGGGTATTATTTATCTAGTTTGCTGACAGGTTTTATCAGGAATAAATGTTTAATTTTGTCAAATGCTTTTTAAAAATATTATGTATAACGTCAGATTTTTAAAGTTAGATCAAACTTACAGTCTTGAAATAAATATAACTTAGTCATAGTATCATTTTAATATATTGTTGGGTTTTATGTGTGACATTTTATCAAGCATTGGACTATAGGTTTGAACTATTGTCTTATTTTAATGCATTTGTCTGTGTTTGTAATCAAGATTATGATGTTATCATAGAATAAGTTGAGGATTATTTACTCCTCTTCAGTTTTCTGCCATGATCTTTATAGAATTGTGTTATTTCTTTAAAAATTTGACCGAAGCCAGGTTGGTGGCCCACGTCTGAAACCCCAGCCCTTTGGGAGGCTGCGACACTAGGATTGCTTGAGCCCGGGGTTTGATACCAGTTTAGGAAACATAACTAGACCTCGTACCTACAAAATCAAAATATTAACTATGTGTGGTGGCCTGTGCCTATGGTCCCAGCTATCTGGAGGCTGAGGTAGAAGTTCAAGACTCTGGTGAGTCATGATTGTGTCCCTGCATACCAGCCTGGGTGAGAGAGTGAGACTCCCACTCAATATGGGTCTTGAGTTTTATTTGTGGAAATCTTTACAGATTCAATTTCTGTAATACATATGAAGTACTCTTTCCATCTATTTATTCTTGAATGATTTTTGGTTGTTTGTATTTTTCAAGGAATTTGTCCATTTCTTCTAAGAAGTTGAATTTGCTGACAAAATTTATTCATAAATTTTCTTTATAGGTCTAATAATATTGTAAGATTTCAATCTGTGGTGATAAAACTTCTGTTATTTCTAATATTAATAGTTCAATTTGTTTCCCTGATTAGTAGTACTAGAGGATATTAATTGTATTGATTTCTCAAAGAACCACCTTTTGTTAATTTATTTTTTCCTTTTTGTCTATATCACTTATTTCTTTAATCTTATTTCTTATTTTGCTTATTTTGAAAAGCAAACTAAGATGAAGTCTAAAAGCTAACGGTGAAAGCTATAATTATTGAATTGAGATCTGTGTTTTTTACCAATATAAACATTTAATTCTATTAAATTTTCTCTAAATACTACTTTATAAGCAACTAACAAATTTTCTGTGCTGTTTTTATTTTCATTCAGCTCAGAATACTTTATAATTTGACTTTTGATTTCTTCTTTGCCACAGATATTATTTAACAGTACGTTATTTGTTTCCAAGTATCTGTGTATCTTTTAGGTAGCATTTTAATCTTTCCTTCTAATTTAATTTCAATGTTGTGAGAGGACATACTATATATGACTTGAATTTTTGTAAATTTTGTGAGACTTGTTTTAGGTCCCAAGTAAACTACCTTGGCAGATATCCCTTGATGCTTGAAAAAGGCATATCCTGTTATATTGTCTGGTGTTGTGCTCTATAAATGTTAATTGGTTTCAGTTGGTTGATAACGTAGTTTAAACTTATATTCTATTTGTTTAACAAATTTCTAAATATAATTGCTGATTTGCCTATTTCTCTTTTTGGTTCCATCACTGCTTCATATATTATGAACTCCATTATTAGTTGGAAAAAATTGGGGATTACATGTCCTGCTACTTTTAAATTCACATAATTTTTTTTGTTTTGCAATGTATGTATTAATTTTCACATTAATGTAGGTTTTGTGCAGACAGCATCACCAGGATGGCTCTTGAATTTTTACTCAATCTCCACCATTTAATTGAGATATTTGACAATTTACAATTAATGTGACTATTGACACATCCAGGAATAACTCCTCAGGGTATTTTTTTGTTGAACAAAATGTACTTTATCTTTGGATTATGAATAATAAAATAAGTGTGAGAAAGTTGTTTTAGAGAAGCTCAGGAAAAACTTTCATCAATTCCTTAATACTTTCAAATAGTCAAACCAGACTATATAACCAGTTATACAAGGTATAAATCATGGCTTTCTTTATCTAGCTGAGCATATGATATATAATTATAATAATTTAGATAATAGCTTTATTTACCCATCTTATCATGATTACTTTTTGTAAATATGGTGTATAATATCAGCTGATTTTTAAAGTTAGAGCAAACTTACAGTCCTGAAATACAGCTTAGTCATAGTAGTATCACTGTTTTAATATATTTTTGGATTTTTATGGGTGACATTTTATCAAGCATTGAACTATAGTTTTGGTCTAATGTCTTTTTTGAATGGCTTTGGGTCTGTTTGTAATCAAGGTTATGATGTTCTCATAAAATGTTGAAGATTATTGACTTGCTTTTTAAAATTCCTTTTAGTTTTTTAATTGGATGCCAGAAATTGTCAATTTTACCTAGGTGGGTGCAAGAAGAACCTTGAATTGTTTTCAGTTTGTTCTGAGATGCAGTTAAGTTATTTGTAAATACTTTAGTCTCTTGATGTTTTTCATAAGCTTTCTTTGACCAAATCAGAGCAACATTTTGTCTAGGACTAATTTAGCTTCATTGCTGAGGCAGTGCCCTTCTGAGTACTCTACACAATGTCCTGTATATTATAAGGGATCGTTTACGATTTACGATTGTTGGGGACAGCAACTATCTCTGGTGCCGCATGAGATCTGATGAATAGGTCTCTAAATATGCCAGAATTCCAAGCAGAAGCAGAGAAACCTCCAGGACCCAATATTAAGAGAACCCAGTAAAAAGAATGGTCATGTCAGATTGCCTACTCTCTCCCTCAAGCCAACCCTATACTACAGATTGTTTTTCTGAACTCAAAAATGACTCTCATTGTTATACTGAACCACTTCTCTGTTAGATTGTCCTATTATGATCTGAAAACACTCTGTTACATATGTATTTTTGTATAGTTCATTTACTGAATCTCTGTCATCTGTCTGCGTTTAGTTTTTCTGTTTAACACTAGATGTTGCTTATACATAGATGAGGCTAACATGACCATGTGTGCTTGTTTTGTTTCACTCTTTGAAATAATTTAATCATAATTTATATGGTGTCAGTTAAAATAGTAAAAAGATGTGATGTTCAGTAACACTAAAAGAAAAGTCAAGGAGATTTAATATATGAAATACCAAGGGCTATTTGTAACATAGTTTAAATTTACGGGATGCTCTAAATTACAAACTAGTAATAGTTACTTGAAAATCATATTTATTTTTCAATGTTTCTCATTCTTCATAATTTGATGTAAATAAAATTTAATCTTCAAATCAAAATAATCTTGAATATCTTTCGTTAAAATGATCTTATCATTCGTTAGAAACTTCTATGATTTTCAATGGTACTGCAGAATTGGTTCATAGACATATTGAGATGCCAAGTATTTAGCTTTGTAAAGCCCACAGATAATGGGACTATTGTGACTGGACAGAAAATTTGATAGCCTTCATTTTTCGTAAGAACTAAAGCAGATAACCTGTCTAAACTAGCTAATAGTGACAATTCTACTATAAAGAATTGTGCATTAATTTAAAAACCTTTTCAGCATAGGATATTAATTCTGTGGAAATCAGCATGGTAGAATAACTGTGAAAGTTTGAACTTTTTTTTATTAGCAAACTTTCTTAAAATAAAATTAATATTTAATTAACAAACTATGGAGGTTCAGAATATCAATGGAACTTAATATTTAAATAATTCAGTTCTTATTTCTTAGCATTTTAGGCTTCATTGGAGCAGAGCAGTGAAAGGATTTACTACATTTATGATGTGTGCTTTTCTGTATCGAGGTTGCATTAATTTCTGCTCTGAATTTCCACATTTTTGTTTGTTTTAAAGCTGTTCTTTTAATAGTCACTTAACATATTGAACCTAATAATGAAGTCATGAGTATCTGTACTTGGGTAAAGACAATGGAATGAAACACAGCTGAAATTTAATTTTATTCCAATCATTTTACAGACAAAGCAGTAAAACTTTCAAGTCAATATAAAAGTTGGCAAATATACCTATTTAAAACTTACACTTGTGCCAAGATAAACTGTTTCATTTAGAACTAAAATTTTAAGTAACTATAATTTATTATAAAAGTAGAGATAAAAAATGATACAGAAGCCATTTTCACTGTTATTTTAATATTTGTGTATGTTTTATTATTAGTTTTTTAAATACATACCAGCTTACAAGTTTATTTAAATTTGGAGAGAAATTGTGTTATAAATTCAATTGATTTTGGTTTAGTATATAGTATCTTTTTTACCAAAGATAGTGAATCAGTTTTTACATTGAAATGAAAACTGATAATGAGTCTCTATGATTTATCATACTTAAGCAGAAAATGTACACTGGGGTTGTGTTTTCACTGAAACAGAATCAGACATTCATGAAAATGATGATTTAGGCAACGGTGCATTATTTTGAAATATTTTTTTTCTTAAAAAAAGTGATTTCTCTGTTTTAAGAAATTTTCTTTCACAGATTTATAGTAGAAACATCATTCCAGTGGTTCTATGTTAATTTTGTAAAAATGGAAATCATTCAGACTCATAGTTTCTTTAAAAAATATATTTGCATGACTCACTGTTAAGTATATTGAAGACAGGCTATGCAAACTCTCAATTCAAATTTTGTGTGTGGATTTTCATAGAAGTCTATATCATTATTGTATATTCACATCCACTGACACATTGTAAATCTCACCCAAGTTCAGCTGCCTCCTCATCTCAAACACATATTCCATGAAAGCGTTCTCAGGGGGTTTTATCAGAAGAGATAGGAACAGAAATCAAACTTGGAGATAATTAATTTTTTATGTTTCAGTTCAGTCAAATTTGCTTTTGTATGCTTTTATTAACTCATAACATATAGAATATAGCTTTATCTTAAAAAAAGAGAGAAAATATGGGATATTAAAAAACAATGAGCATAACAAATGATAAAAAATATTCCTCTGATTTTGATTCAATATATATGGATCTCAACTAAACTGTATTTTGTATAGTCACTTTTGAAAACATCTCTCAAGGTTTCTTGCATTTTTGATGACCTTCTTTATTTAGCACAGAGCTTCCTGACTCATAGTTTCCTCGCACATTTCAGGTCCTTCGTTTAGGTCTTCTTGTATTGCTTTCAAATCTGCAATTTAATTATATCTTTTGGGATACTTACAGCAGCAATCTTGACTCAAGGACAAGGAGTTGTATTATTTTACATCAGAAGTAGTTCACATACCCTCTATGTGTTTCCATCCTATGTTTTGTTTACTTGTCCTGAGAAGAGGTTTGGAATGGCAATAACAATTCCAGGCTTTGTATCTCGATATAGAAACATCCTGGGAAGATGAGGCTAAGGTTGTTTTTCTCTATTTCTTAGGAGCAATAGATACTTCCTTAGGAGCATTATCCTACAGA
The DNA here is from genome assembly GCA_963574415.1 of Tarsius wallacei. Lineage (NCBI taxonomy): Eukaryota > Metazoa > Chordata > Mammalia > Primates > Tarsiidae > Tarsius > Tarsius wallacei. The sequence continues at coordinate 29,907 of CAUYQG010156057.1, forward strand.
CTTTTCTGTCTAATTGATCAGAAATGGGTTATACGTCATAGAAAACGTTTACATATAATTACTGATAAGGACAGAGTTCTGTCACTTTGCTTTTTCCTCCTATATATCTAATATGTTTTTGCTCCTTTTTCTCCCCATTACTGCCATTTTTGTGTTTAATTGACTTATTGTAGGGCATCATTTTGATTCTCTTCTCGTTTTTTCTATACTTTTTATGTCGGAAATTACACTTGGCATCTTAAATTTATGAGACCAATTTCAATGAATACTCACTTTACTTTGGGAACACAATCTCTGGTTCTATATATCTCTGCCCTTTCCCCTTTACGTTGCTTTGTCACAAATTACATCTTTATATATTCTGTGCTCATTAACATAGACATAATCATTTTTTATTTATGTTTCTTTTAAATAATATAAGAAGAGGTATTACAAATCAAGAATACCATAATAGTACATTTTACCTTTGGATTTACTTTACCTGTTTTCTCTATTTTCTTCATGTAGCCTGAGGTTACTGTCAAATGCTCTTTCATTTTACCTTGATGAATCCCTTTAACATTTCTTGTAAGGATGGTCTGTTCCTGACACTTTCTTCTGCTTTTGTTTATCTGAGAATGCCTTTATTTCTCCTTTATTTTGCAGGTTAGTTTTACTGGTTGATTTTTTTTTTCTTTAAACACTTTAAATATGGTATCCCTTCACCTTCTAGCCTTCATGATTTTGGATGAGAAATTTACTAATTTTGTTGAGTCCCTCTTGTGCATGGAAAATCATTTTTCTCTTGCTGCTTTCAAGGTTCTGTTTTTGTCTTTCAAAGTTTGATTGTAATGTCTTGGTGTGAATATTTTTTACTTCATCCTATTTGGACTTCACTGAGCTTCTTTAATATGTAATTTGTGCCTTTCATCAATTTTGAGAAGTTTTCAGCCATTATTTCTTCAAATATTTATTCACTTTTCTTCAATGCTTAGCCTGAACATTTGAAATTTTCTTACTTTTAATTCTTGTTTAACCAAAGCCTAAAGATTACTCAAGCATAAAAGCTTATTCTCTTTTTGGGCATTTTTTTGACCATGCATTTAGTCTTAGGAATGTGTGTAATCTTCATGAGTCCATGGAATATTTAAAAAGCTCTGCAAAATCTTTATTTCCAAAGATTCTTTCTCCATACTAGTCCTTCTTAGGTTTCTTTGTTTGTTACTAACTGTGCCTGTTGTATGTTGCTTCAGGTAGCAGTAGGTAGTATATACCTTTAAATGCTTTTAAAAAATGCTGCCACAAAGTCACTCTAACCCTGAGAAAGTTCCAAAAAGGGAACTGAGCAGATTCCCTAGAGTGTTTACCAGTCAGGTCAAATTGCACAATAATAATTATTGAAGGATAGGTCTTTATTCCTCTCTTTGGCATTAGAGAGCTTTACAAGAAACACAGACTACCACCTCTATGGCCACCTTCAACGAAATAATGAAGGATGGTAGATAAATAAAATGCCATGACATTCTCTGCCAAAATTTAGCAATTTCTTTCTTCATTAAACACTTCCCTGGTTTCTGGAAGTCTGTCATTATATTCTAGTGTTCTAAAAAAGTTGACTTTGATAGATTTTCCACTTAAATTATTGTTTCAGTGGGGGGATAGATCCTTGGTGCTTTCTACATTTGCCTTCTTGTTGACCATTTTTTAATATAAATATTATTGTTTACAAATTTTAGTAATTTATTTGCAATTATCTAGTAACCGGAGAGTTTAAAATGATTAGACTGCTTAGTGTTTGGCCAATAACATCAGATTTTCAATATAATTTAAGGTAAAAATGTGCAATAAGGGCAACCATAATCTAATTATGTGGTTTCACTAGGGGTGACTCTCAATTCTCTTTGGAAGAAACACTAAAGTAACCCTGAATAAATTTTTTAAAAGAAATTAAAATCAAATATAAAAAGACAAAGAAATTAAAAAGGAGAAATTAACAACAGATTCTTGAACTATGGAATTCCAGACATAAATTTTTACTGACTTATAAAACTAGAGAAATTTGAAATAAAGTAAGCAATTCAAGACATCCGACATATATGCTTTATAAATTAACCAAATACTCAGAAGTGATGGCTCCAGGTCCTTTCAAAGTTAGGGGTAGGTATGTTTATAAACACTGAAATATCACTTGAAGCTTTATTTGGTAAATTGCTAGACAATGGGATTATCCATCTCTTGCGCACGCACACGCACGCGCGCACACACACACACACACACACACTCACAAACAGCCACACACACATGTTAGCAGAAGACTAAATGTTTATTTTCAGGAGAAGCTGATGCAAGTGACTGGATTGTAGGTACTAAACAGTGGTACCATACTAAAAAGGAAAACTAAGTATATTCTACATACTGCAGAGTATATCATTTATTTCCTTTTCATCATTAGGCTTCCAGAATGATGGTTGCTAAGTTTATACTTTCCAGGAAGTAAATTGATAGATTTTTTCAGAAGAAAATTCTAACAAGCCCAAAAGAAAGAAAAGACAAATATATTGCTCTTCAATGCCTACACTCCCCCCACCCCCGCCCTTGGAGTGACCCAGCAGTATCACTTTATAGTAAAGCCAATAAATCAAAACACCTCAGCTCTGTGCTTTAGGATTTTCACTGCTGCCCTAAATGGAAGATATCCACTGAATCCAAGACATCTGAGAAAAGCTTTTAAGATGAAAGACAGATTTTAAGAAAGAAATATAGAAGACAGAGAAATAAAAGTTACTATTTCTTGAGAGTAAATATTGGACACGGGTTTTATTATAATGCACTGGTATACTCAGTATGTTAGGATATTGTTTTATGTTCATAAAGATTCAGTTAAAAGTTTGTTGTTTGTTTTGTTTTGATTTATTTTGAGTTGGGATCACACTCTGTATCCCAGGCTGGAGTAGAGTGGCATGATCACTGTTCACCTCAGTCTCAACCTTCTGGACTCAGGAGATCTTTCTGCCTCATTCTTCTGAATAGCTGTGACTACAGGTGCACACTACATCTGGCTAATTTTAATTTTTTTTTTTTTTTTGTAGAGACGAGGTCTTGCTGTGTCACCCAGGCTGATAAACCCCTAGGACCAAGCAACCCTTCTGCCTCAGCCTTCCAAAGTATTGGGACTACAGGCGTGAGCAATGGTGCCTGGCCAAAAGTTTGTTTTTAATACTTGTATCAGATTTATCAAATTTCATTGTTAAAATTATTCCTTTACCACGTCTAATAATTTTCTAATGTCTTAGGAAATTTTCCATAATTATAGCATTGCTATAATTTGCTTTTCAAGTCTGATCTAATATACTAAATCTGTCCATTTCTGGTCATCTTTTTATGGAAGGCGTGTGTGTATGTTTGTGTGTGCATGGATTGGACCCTCGGGGGAGAGAGAATATTCTTTAACAACATTTATTTCTCTAAGTTCAATCTTCTACTACATTTCTACTTCCAAGCACTTTTTGCTTAATTTTATATTGTCAAAATTAATTCTTTATCAATTTATAAATACTAGAGTTCTATGGAATTGTCCATTATTTCATGTGGACTCATACCTACTTGTTATTAAATTTCATTTTTTATTTCTAATTTTGTTTATTTGAATATATTCTTGATTACATTTTTCAGATGTTTATTTTATTTTTAATCTTGAGGACCTATGTAAGATGCAGTGTGAATAATTAAAATGAAAAATAAATATTGTTCCATATACTTTTTGTGATTTTTGACATCTGAAACAATCATATCTAAAATTCTTTGAAAGGATTCCATAATATTTGATATATGAAACAGGTTGTTCACTCAGTTCTTTTACTTTTCCCATCAGTGAACATAGCAGCTGTATCTGGTGTATAAAATCACAATACAGCAGTTTGGGACAGCAAAAGAAGCCTACCATAGTCAAATGAAACCACATGGGGGATTTGGGTAAGCTTAACGCCATTTACCCAGCTTGGAATATCGCCAGCCTGGCAGCACTAATGTCTATAATTCTGAAAAGTCTCTGTGATTTGGAACAGACTCATTTGGTTAGATGTCTAGTTTGCCCTCTTTAAAACTTGCTTATTTGATTCTGATTAGTCATATTATAAAGTTAAAAAGTATTCAATACAAATTTTTTGTTTCTACAAAGTATTTGATACGGAAATCCAAAGCAGGTAATTGAGTGTGTTTCATTTTCAATTTTTAAAAGCAATTTTTCAGACAAAAATATCTTAGTGGTTTTAGTCATATTTACACAAGATAAGGATAGTTTAGAATATATAGACAAGTGTTTTATAACTATATAAATACTTTCAAATACTTTTCAGTGGAATAATTAAAATAATCTTCCTGGCCCTTAGAGTAAAAACAAAACACAAAACAAAAGCAAATAAACAAAAAACTGTGATTGAATAGAACACAGAGTATTTCCTTCCTACATGGTACATAATATAACCTAGACATACAGTTATTTTATTTTAGAAGAGGAAAATAAATCTCATTTTAATGTTAGAATCAAATAGACTAGAGGTTTTAGTTACAATGACAGCTAGAAAATATTAACAGATCATAATTTTGATTTAGTCATTAATGGGTTACACTTAATACAAGTTCAGCAGATAATTCTAATAATATATTTCAAAGATAAATAGTACCTGTCCCTTCTCAGTGACAAAAGAAGCAAGCAACATCTTAATAGGCAAGTATAATCTTAAATGTTCATATCTCATGTTCTAATGGTAGAAGTAAAAGGTTATACAAGAAAATGATTACTGTATTTCCCATTTATTCAGGGAATTTTAGAGTTGCTGTGTATTCTTGAACATTTTATTTATCCCTAGTTCTTTCTAGATTCAATTCTTGTTCTAGTTAACTAGTCTGTGTTATCCTGTCTACTCTCAAGTCTTTGTAAGGGGAATAATAGCAGTTGTGATATAATGCAGAAGATTGCAAACTTTTATTCAAACAATAGAAAGTCTTTTGTCTTCCCTAAATGAAGCTTATTTAAAATGTGATATAAATCATATAAAAGGAGAATCCAAGTCATTCTTTGCTTAACCATGCCCATGCTTCCATTGGCAGCCTATGAATTCTGAAATGAAATCAATTGCTCTTTGTAATAAAGAAAGCAATTGTTTGATTTGTTTTAAAGAAAAATCTTACCTGCAATTAATTGCAATACTTAAATATTCTTTTGGAAAGTCTGCTTGCTACCATTTATCTAATCAAATAGTATGTTGGTGCAAAATAAAGTATTTCCCTTTAAAAGTACATGGAATTTCTTTACCCATGCCAAATGCTTGGTTATATGGAAATATCTGCTTTTTGGTGGCTGTAGAGAATTTGAACACCATTACAGTCTGAAGCTTCATCTTTACCCTCAGAGGTTTTAGTTATGACAAACAGAAGAAACTTGCTAGGTCAGACCGACTGACAGTTGGATATATCATTATAATTTTGTCATCAACCTATTCCTCTCAGATGCATAGTGTGATGATAATGTACTTAAAACCACCCTGTTCTATATATACGCTGAGAGTATATTTTAATATTCATTTCCTGTTTTTATGATTTAGACAAATTACAGATGCCATCATTAGGGAGTATATTTTAATTATTAGTGAGATATATTTTTAAATTAACACATTGATAAAATAAATTTTAATAAAGAATTCAAATCAGAAGCAATAAACAAAGTTATATCCAGGTTCCAAAGTTTAAGATGACATTTTCAGTGAGAGTTGTTGTGATGGAATCTTGGGATCAAGTTTTATCTCATGTTTATTTTCTCTTTTGAAGTATGGAGAAGGTTGACAAAATTTAATAAGGCAATGACGAATCAAATCCTTTTTGATAAATGACATTTGAGCTTTATCGTGTGTTCGCTATTCCTCTGGATCTATATTCGTCTCTCTCCTGCCATTTACAAAGTGATTAACTCATTCACAGAGCAAAGGAACAGTCTTGATTTGGTCTTTTCCTATGGTAAATGATTTTTGCATCAAGGCTGATGAGATGAATGGTTTCTTTCAGTTTATTAGTACTGCACATCCTGCATCCGAATTGGTTTCATTAGTTATGCACCCAACATTCAAGAGAAGATATCTGTGAAAATAGCATGGTATTTGTTTTAAAAACTCTTTTCTCAGTGTTGGGTCCCATTGAAGTCATATTTCCATGATTCATTGACACCAATTTATTTTTATAATAATGATATAAAACACAATGTACTACCTTGTCTAGTCTGCTTTTAACTGAAATTAAAATTCTATGGTAGTACCTTCATTTCTATATGTTTTAATATGTGTGTACTTCAATATTTTTTTACCATATAAAGAATATCATCACAGTTCTGTGTATGTGTTTGAATATGGAATGGTTTACAGATACTCCTTCAAATAAAAATGTTGATAGGAAAACTTCCTAGAAGCATGGAATCCATTATTGATTTTTTTAAATCAGTAATGCTGATATTTTATGAAAAAAGCTTTGACTTATATTCGTTTATTTACCCTGTTTGGGAAATATCCCTCTTTTTAAAATTTGAATAATTCTCAGTTACACAATATCATCAAAAATTTAAGAAGCTTGCTACTTTTAAACATAATGCAGAATATTTGTTGTCATAATTTAAATTTCAAAAGAAAGGGAACTATATAGGCTACAGAGAGCATGATTTTGCAATTTTTATATGAAGGGGCTATCTTGGAGTTTTCTCCTTGTTTATAAAGTTGCAAATTTTCGATTTTTAAAAAATTTTATTAGGAACTATCTGGTGGATGTTACATTTGTAAGAAAATACAAGGGTCTGTTTAGTCTTTTTGATTTGTTTTTTTGTTTTGCCATTAAATAAATTAAAAAATCATCACGTGTTTCAGGGCCTACTTTTGCGTAAATAAATTTATTGAATCTGCTGCTAGAGAGACCAGTGGCTATGAACACTTGATTGAACCTATTGGAAACAGCTCCCCACTGAGCCTTTATAGAACTGTTTAAGGAAGAATGGAAAGTAGAACAGACACAAAGCTAAAAGACAAATGTGCAGATGCCTGCTTTTAATGGTATTCAAGGGTTTAGCAAGCCATTAACTTTAGTGCTGTGGAATTGCTGAAAAGAAGATTTAAAAATAAAAACTTGTGGTTATCCAGGGACTAAGTTGCTGAAGTATCCAGAATGACGTTTACTATTGGAGGGGATCGCCAAGCATAGAGTGTTAGAGTCAATCGAAAAGAAATATGGAAATGGTAATTGATTTTCCCTGAAAAGTCAGTGGCTATTGCAGAGAATTTTCATTTGTGTTTAAAAATTGAAAGATACTTTGTGAATCTTAGGCTATCTCAAATTTTTTGTTTTATTTAATAAGGAAGACTGTCTTTATTGAAATAAATTATCAGCATTTATTTTAAAATTAAAACATTGTCAACATTTTTAGAGATTTGCTTATAATGTGGCTTATAATTTTTCTTACTAGGGAAAATGCATAATATATGGAATACCATATATTATCTTGTAAAGTACCAATTTCTGATTCTGTCTGCATTATACAAAATGAGTAACATTGGTGAATCACAGAGTCACTACTCTTGTTCTTTTGAAGATGTCATCAGTTTTAATCCCAAGGTTGTGATAACATTTTCTACTTATCTGGTATGCCCTTAGTATTTTAAAATTTTTTAAAAATGGAAAATGATCTAATTTTTCTTTAATAAAAATTACATTTAAATCCTTTATTCATATTGTGAAATCTTTATTCAGATACATATTATAAGCTTAAAAAGATGTTATTTAAACATTTTGAAAAGTAAATGTTGTAGCTGACTTAAAGCCAATGAGAAATCAATAAACATATTCATTTATAGAAAAATAATACTTGTAAAATTGTTTTCACAATTACAAAATAATTTAATTGTGATTAACTTGAATACAAATTATAGCCACGTAATACAGGTCATATTGAGGAGACATTTAAATAATTGACTAAACTTTTCAATTACAGTCTTACACGGTATGCATTTGCTTTACAACACATTAAGTTTCAGAACATCAGACAGCTTTGCCATATCATTGTTTCCAGGTATTCCTGCTTTATACAGATAAATCTTAGGAACTTGCATTATTGAAAATTTTTAAAAATTGGATATCACAGGCTTAATATGAAATATTTTCTTTAATAACCTACACAGAAAATATTGTGTATGATTTCAGAAAGTTTTGAGGCAATAATGCTACTTTCTATGGGCATTAACATGGAACTGGAAACTAACAGCAGAATAGATACAAACTATAAAGCAAAACTTAAATAACCAGCATAAGTTTCTATTTATAAGTAGCTTAAATTCGATAAAAAAATTTGTATATACTCTACAATTAAATGTCTTTGAATACCAATGATTGTAAAATTCATGTTTTCCTGAGCTACTCTCATATATCATACAAAAATATTTACTTTCACAAATCAGGTTTATGTCTTTTTATTTGAATGCAATCCTTTTTTTGAGGCCTATGCATTATTTCTAAAATGGTCAAGAATGTCAATTTCATATAACTAGGAACAGCTTCTACTTTTGATGCTGAATAACTACTGACATATTATTTTATAAATAGGCTTCATTTTAAATATGAAAATTCATGGCTTTGTAGTAGATGATAATGGAATTTTAATGTTTTATAAGCAACTTCTTTTTCCATTTAAAGCAGAATAATAAGTAGGCAAATAATTATAATTACTTTTCTTTAGTCTATCCTTTTTTTGCACATTTGAACATTTATAACATGTTCCTTTAATTATTCTTTAGTATATTATGTATATAGCTTCAGTTTTTAAGTAAAAAGCAACTAATCATTTTAATAACAATAATGTTGAGTTGGTATTTCCTTGACTATATAGCAGAATAAAAAAGTGATTTAAAACCTTTAATGAAAAATTGTATCTGAATTTAATATTCTTTCACTTGTATACTAGCAACTATATTTACTAAAGTTTTAATTTCAAGGATTATTGCCTAGATAAAATTAAGTAACCATCTCTTTGTAGTATTTGCTTATTTAATAAACATCATTTGCTTTTTACTCTTCATTTCTTGCAATCTACACTCAACAATTACTATTTCACATTTAATGTTTCCATAATAAAATAATGCTCCATGTACTACAAAATCTTATGTAGAATTGCTAAAATATGTGACTGTTTATTTTACTTATAAAAATGTTATATGTTCATCTGAATTAATTGAGTTTTAATTAGATAAGAACTATGCATTATTTAAAACATTTAAATAAATATCCCTTGGGATAAACAGCCATTGAGGCAAGTATTATATTAAGGTTTGCTGTGATTTGCCAACTTCAATCAACAATTTTTAAAATTATACATATAATTCTTAATGTGTACTTTTTGATTTTTCACCTAATAATTGTTAAAATAATTTCTCTTGTCCATGGAGTTGAGGTGGGCTTATAATCCAACGTAAGTATAATTAATCTTTAAAAATGAGATCGGTTCTATGTAAAGAAAGAAATAGTATTAAAAAAATTTCCTTTAGAATGACACTGGCATTCTTCTTTCTATACAGTCTTCAATCTCATATATAGTTGGCAAAAGAACAGTAAAAGGTGAGAGAAAAAAGATTTAGAAGGGAGAAGGACAGCTGATAATAATAATAGTAATAATAATAATAAATGTTGGATATCCCCCCATAGTGATATTAAATTTACTTAATAATATAAGGGAAACACAATTAGAAAAACTAAGAGAAGAGAATAAAAGTTAGGTTTCCTCAAGTTGCTCAATCAGATCAGTTCATGCTGACTGAATTTTTTCCATCCAATATTGATTTTACTTCTACCATCTAGCTATAATTTAAGACCAAATTTAAAGGCTATTTATTGTGTTACTTTTTAAATGTGATTGCTTATCAGTCATTACCTCTTTTAATAGTGTGGCAGTCTAAATTAAATGTGTGACAGTAATTAATCATACATGTCATATTTCTCTAGTTATATTATTATTATTTTGTTTTTATACTGCTGTCTACAGAACAGGAAAGTCTGTCAACTTGCTTAAGTTTAATCTCCTCTAACATATGAAATGAGAGCTTTGAGTTGAGCACTATGTTTTGTTTTCATTATCACATAATTTTGAATATTTATCAAAACGGAAAAGCTATTTTGTGATATATTAATAGAAGGTCCATTCTCAAATTAAGGTCAATGCATCAGTCACAGATGTGATTATAATCCAGAAATTAATGTAAATTTTCTTCCCTGCAGAAGATAGCGACTCTTTGTAAGTAAAAGAGATAAGAAAAGAAAAAAAATCAGACCCTGAGAAAAGGGTTTGCAATGCATATAAAATGTTTCTTTTTTCCATTATGTCTATAATATGTAAGCAGATAATTTCAAAATATTTAATGAACCAAGCACATAGCCACATATATATTTTAATTATTGCAGACAATCTTGCAGATTTCAAAGACCTGTATTTTATGTCCACTACCTCACAACTGGAGGGAAGTCAAGATGTATCACTACCGCTAAGGTTACATGTGACAGAGTCATGTAAGAAAAATAAACAAACAAAAACTGCCTTGTTACTTCAGTTTTTATGAAAGTGGTGAACTTACAAAAGTTTGGGGTTTGAATAGAGAAAACCGACTCCTTCAAATTTAACGTGCCTGCTTAATATTTACTTCAGTTTGTACAATTATTTTCAGAATGTTTTAAATATTATATTTTACATAGGAATAGGGAGAAAAAATGCCCACTAACAAGATTCTACATAACCTGTGTCAGAAGTTTTGAATACAACTGACATATGTTTATCAAAACTTAGATTCGAATGTGAAGAAGGGAATAGTGTTATAAAATATTTGGCTGCATGAAAGAAGAGTTAAATACAACTAAAAGATGACAGACATGGCATTTCACAAGAGGTGTTATAATAATGTCATTTTGAATATGTAGTATTTGAAGTGACAGAGCATTGAGAAATGTATACATAGTAGGTTGCTAGATAATTAGGCTCAGAAGAAACATCAGAGTTATATCTATTTATTATGCTCTATGATTCTCTTTATGGAAGCATGCATGCATATTCACATGCACACATATCACATAAATGGCATATCCACATGCATATGTGGTAATATATGTGCATGCTTATATAAACATGCATGGAGGTTTATATAGGCAAAAGTGTATGGATCTGAGCATGTTCGTCTGCATGGTTGTGCCATATGAACAGAAATAAGGGTGAAGCTGCAAAATGTGTTGGGATCTCTGAAGAAGAGATATAAATTAAGACACGAACAAAAACCGATTTGCAGAACATTCATATTTAAGGAGTATAAGGGACCAGTGGTGGAAGAGGGGAGATGACAAATAATGAAGGAGGAAAGTTAATATAGTGTAGTGGTCTAGTCCCAGGGAAGCTAAAGGAAGAGAGATTTTTTTTAAAAAAGACTAAATGTGCTAAGCACTGCACAGAGAGCAGGATGAATGAGTGAAGAAAAGCTTTTAGTTTTAGAAAGTACGAGATCAATGGAGCCTTCACGGCAGCAGAGTAGATTATTGAGAGTAGAATTACAGAGCGTTAAGAAATGGAGACTGAGAAATAGGGGTGGCTGATATGAATTACTCAAAGTTTACCAGTGAATGAAGAGAGTGAAACAAGGAATCTTTAATTTTGTCTCAATTTCTTTTATTTAAAATATCTTATAATTTATATAGAGAAATTATAAGCTTCTTAGAGTAACCACTAATCTGAGACTTTCAAATAAATGATTGACAGAATTCTGGAACTATATTCTAGCTTGATCTTGTCATGTAGTTTCTTTTTAATGTGGATGTAGAAAGTTTACAATCATCTCAAGGCTTGGATTTCTCAAGTGCTAAATGTTAAATATGTCCTATTTTAACAAAGAGTAGTTGTAAAAATTAATTTCCATACATAAATTTGAACATTGAAACAAACTGCATTGTTAACATAACAAATAAATATATTTAGCAGGTTAAAGACTTCAATTTGAGGAATTAGTGGTGAAAGTAAGAAAGAGTGTATGAGTAAAGGGGAATATCCTTAAATTAGGGAGGACATGACTCTTATAGGCAATAAGAACCCTCGATATGGAAAAAAATTGCAGCTTCAAAACCTACATGGACTTTTAATTTATTAGGATTACTGAGACATTGAGAAAGGCAAGTGGGGATGAGCTCTCAACATATATTAAGAATTAGTGCAACATTCATTTTATTATTTTATTCTAATTGTTTTGGAAAAAATGTGTCTGGAAAATACAGCATTCAGATTGCTTAATTTTGGATTTCCAGTGTTACATGAATACACAATTAAACTGGTGGTGCAAAATTTTATTGAGGTCATGGCAGATCTGTTTCTACTCTGTTTAGATAGTATTAAAACATAGTTAAGATTGGGTGGTATTGCCGAAGAGAAAAATGAGATCAGGATAGGTTTTCCTTAGGAAAAAAATACAAATTACCTGTTATTTTTCATTTAAAAAAAATTTTTAAATCTATTATTATATAATACTCTGTCACCAGGCTGGAAAGCAATGGCACAATCACCGCACCTTCTGGATTCAGGCGATCCTTCCACATCAGCCTCCCAAGAAGCTGGGACTATTGGCACGGGCCACTATGCCTGGCTAATTTATTTTTTTTTGTAGAGCTGAGGTCTTGCTTTGTTGTTCAGGTTTGTCTCAAATTCCTGGCCTCAAGTGATCCCGCTGCCTTAGCCTCCCAAAGTGCTGGGATTAAGGTGTGAGCCACCATGGCTGTCTTTGTTAAGATTTTAAAAATATATTTACTTAAGAGATGCATTTACTAAAAGCTTCTAATAATTGTTCACTTTTATATTAATGAAAGGGAGACATAACAAATACTGATAATGAGTCAAATTGGAGATAATGGAGAAACTCCCTTTAATCATAAAACTATGAATCTCTTCCTACTCACCCATCAAACAAAGTGCTAACAAGCAGTGGAAAATACACATTTAAATATCAGTTGTGTCTATCTTTTAGAGCTATTAATCGTAAAAATGTAAAAAGAGACCAGGTAACCAGTGATGTGTGTACCCTGTTAATCATGACTTCATTGCCTTTTGAAAAAGAAAATATCATTCAATCATTTATTCAAACTCAATCAATATTTGTTGACTAATTGTTTGTTTATCTTTCTTCTCTAAATATACTAATATCTACTAATGTTTGCTGTTTACTATATTTTATTCTATAGCATGGGTTTGGTTTTTTTTCTCAGTTGATTCTAATTTTCCTTACAGAATGTTTTCTTCAGGTAAGGTTAAGCAGAAGTATTGCAACTGAGGGAAATACTTGGTTCTTATAGTTATAGTAAATTGAACTGACCAATTTAGCACATTGATTTTTAATTGCATGGGCCCTATTTTACACGACTATTCACTGAAAACCAGTTTTGTTAAAGATTTACGTTAGATCTTATAACCTCTTCCTGTGATTTCTAAAAGAGGTAGATATTAATAAATTTACCTGTTGCTTTTTATTATGCTTATGACAATTTTTAAAATTATAAGACCTCTTAGAAATATTACTAGACCCAGGAGAAAAGCAGATTTATCTTGCTTATATTTTCAACGTTAAAAAATTCAGTCATAATGATTATAGTCTCAATTGAATTCTGTATTTATTTTTTTTTTTTTAGTTGGAGTCTCACTCCGTCGCCCAGACTGGAGTGCAGTGGCTGCTCCCGGCCACCGCAGCCTCGACCTGCTGGGCTCTGGTGATCCTTCCACCTCAGCCTTCCAAGTAGCTGGAACTAGAGGTGCGTGTTACCACGTCCGGATAATTTTTTTGATTTATTGTAGAGATGAGGTCTCGCCAAGTTGCCCAGGCGGGTCTCGAACTCGCGGGTTCAGGCAATCCACTCACCTCAGCCTCCCAAGGCGCGGGATTACAGGCTGAGCCACCGAGTCCGGCTTGAATTCTTTTAATGCTACACTTGCTTAAGGTTTTTAAATTGTTACTTTCATATATTTATTATGAACACATTAAATAAAGCCCTAATGGTCTCAGTATTCAATTTTATTAAAATGTGTCAGTTTTAGGAATGTGTTTTATGACACATAAATGTAAATGGTATCCCCTTATTTTCATTTATTACACAAAATTAATTCACAAGTGAATGAATGAGCTCCCTGGGGACAAAACAATGAATCATAAAATGCACCACACCCCTTAAAATTTCTCACAATTACAAAGTTGCTGAAATTATGGGCCTGCTAGCTATTCACTGTAGTTAGTTATACACTTGATCAAGCTTACCTGTCCCACAGAAAAATTAAAATATATCTTCTCTCCCAGGACTCCAAACTTTTGCAGAAAGCAATTGTGACAATTTCTAAGCTGATTCATGTTGGTTGGGAACGGAGAGGGGTGTAAATTAATCCCTCAAGATATGTAAATTAACTGTTTATGGTTTACAAAAATAATTAACCCTGAATTTTAAAGGAAGCAGAGGCATTGCTTCTGCCTTAGATTAAGAAAATTCTTAATCAATGAAACAAAAAGCTGGTTCTTTGAAAGGATAAACAAGATAGATGATCCCCTAGCCAGACTAACCCAGAAAAGGAGAAAGTCCAAATAAACTCAATCAGAAACACAAAAGATGAAGTCACAACTGACCTGAAGAAATACAAAAGATTATCAGAGACTACTATGTACAATTGTATGGAAGCAAACTTGAAACAAACAATTGTATGGAAGCAAACAACAACAACAACAAAAATGGAGGACTTTCTGACATCACACAACCTCCCTATGTTGAACCAAGAAGAAACTGAGACCCTAAATAGGCCAATATCAATAAGGAAATTGATTATGTCATAAGAAAACTACCTACAAAAAAAAGGCCTGGACCAGATGGCTTTCCAGCAGAATTCTGCAAAACATACAAGAAGAACTGATAACAATCTTATTGAAAGTATTCTGAGTGATTGAGAAAGTTGGAACTCTCCCCAAATCATTTTGTGAAACTAATATCACATTGATATCCAAGCCAGGTAAAGACCCAACAAAGAAAAGAGCACTGCAGGCCAATATCTTTGATAAACATAGATGAGAAAATTCTCAACTAGATCCTAGCAAACCGGATTCAACAACAACACATCTCAAAAATCATCCATCACGACCAAGTAAGCTTCATCCTCAGGATACAAGCCTGATTCAACATTCGTGAGACCATAAATGTAATTAAATACACCAATAAACGTGAAAGCAAAAGCCACAGGATTATATCATTAGATACAGAAAAAGCTTTTGATAAAATCCAGCACCCGTTCTTGATTAAAAACTCACGAACATCTAGGCATAGGTGGAACATACCTCAAAACAGTAAAAGCCATCTATGAGAAGCCCACAGCCAGCATACTCCTAAACAGACAAAAATTGGAACCATTTCCCCTGAAAACTGGAACAAGACAAGGATGCCCACTCTCACCCCTACTGTTCCTCATGGTTTTGGAAGTCCTAGCTAGAGCAATCAGAGAAAAGAAGGTGATCAGGGTATCCAAATAGGAAAAGAGGAAGTCAGGCTATCTCTCTTTGCAGACAACGTGATTGTGTACCTTGAAAACCCAAAAAACTCTGCCAAAAACCTCCTTGCACTGATAAAGGACTCTGGCAAAGTCTCAGGGTATAAAATAAATGTAGAAAAGACAATCGTATTTCTATACACCAATAATAAATAAAGAGAAATCCAAATAAAAAACACAATTCCATTTACAGTAGCCACACAAAAAATGAAATAGCACGGCATCTTCCTAACCAGAGACATAAAAGACCTTTACAATGAAAACTACAAAACATTGCTCTAAGAAATCAAAGATGACACACAAGTGGAAAAATATTCCATGCTCATGAATTTGAAGAATCAACATTATTAAGATGCCCATTTTACTTAAGGCAATCTACAGATTTAAAACAATACCCTTCAAATTACCAGCAACATTCTCAGACCTTGAGAAAACAAGAATTCATATGGAAACATAAACAACCAAGAGTAGCCAAAACAATCCTCAGCAAAACAACAACAACAACAAAAAAACAACACAAAAAATCAAACAAACAAAAAAACAAAGCAGGAGGTTTTGACAGTTGTACAAATTGTATAATGTGTGATTTTTGATATGGAAAATATATTGTCTATATACAATATTGACAAATAACATAATTTTGTTGTACTTTAAGAATTTTTTCAATGAACATCTTGTTTTCCTCCATTTAGCACTGTGTGCTTCTATTTTTCTTCAGTCATATTTCTTCAGTTTTGATGTTTCCATTATGTCTCCTTCAAATCTCTACTAATTGCATTCTAACTTCTAACACAATCATTTTTTTCAAACATCTCACTAAAGTACTAAATATTTCCTTAGCGCTAAGTCCAATAGAAACATTATATTCCTTTATTTTAAGATGTTAATATTTACATTTTGTTTTTTTCTCCATATATTTTAAATTTTCTTTTATTTTAGCTGGCAGTGTCTCCTGAGCTAATACCATCAGAAAAGAGTATGTAGCATGATTGAGAAAAATATATAGACTACCTCCAAAATCTTGTCTTAGACATATTTGAGAAACAGAGAAAATTAATTTATAAGATAGACACCATGTTTTGGAGATGTACTTGAAAGATTTTGCAGGAGGGGAATGAAAGAGGTCCGTGGGTCCCAACAGCTCTCAGAAAAGAGAAAAACCTCCATGCATGTTTTCAGTAATACCAAGAAGCATCAGTAACACCCTGAATAGGAATGATTGCCATGTCTGAATGATTTATGGGTAGTGCTGCAAAATATTCCCATTTCTCAAGTATGGCCCAAATGTTGCAGAGACGCAACCAGAACTGCATGGGACATGTGCAAAGTTGAGGTAGGTGTCTTAGATGTTCATTGTACAAATAGAAATAGGAAGTATTCTCCAGATCACAGGTCATATTTTCATCATAGTTTCATCATAGGTGGCTGAAACTTTAATGGTTTACCACTGATTTATTATAAACTGATTCATCAATACTAAATATTAGTATTGAAGAAAATGACAATGATAAAATGTTCTGATAATCTAATCAAATTATAAGTTTGCACCACATATAGAGTTAGTAGAAAAAGTTTCTTGTACTTTTCAGATGATAACTGGATATTTGTGTTCCCCCCAAGTTTGCATATATATTAAAGCCCTAATTGTTAATGTAATTATATTTGGAAATTGGCCTTTAGAAAGTAATGAAAGTTAGCTGAAGTTATGAGAGTTTGACCCTCTTTATGAATTAGTAACCTGATAAGAAGAGACATCAGAGAGCTCTCTGGAATTCTTTCTTCACCCTTGCACTGCATAAAGAAGAGGTTACGTGCACTCAGAGCAAGATGGCAGCTGCCTATAAGCCCAGAGAAGAGGTCACAGAATGAAACATACATTGCCGACGTCTTGGTCTTGGATGGCCCAACCTTCAGAACTATGAGAAATACACTTTTGTTGTTTAAACCACCTAGTCTATGGTATTTTGTTATGGTAGCCAGGTAGAATAATGCATCAGGTAGTTGGAGTACACTGATACTTAAAAATAAACTCTACTGGAAAACAATTAAAATGGAAATATGACCTGTGATCTGGAGGATACTCCCTATTTCCAAGTTTATATTTTTCTTTTTCTTTTTTTTTTTTTTTTAGTTGGAGTCTCACTGTCGCCCAGACTGGAGTGCAGTGGCCACTTGCGGCCACCGCAGCCTCGACCTGCTGGGCTCCGCGATCCTTCCGCCTCAGCCTTCCAAGTAGCTGGAACTACAGGTGTGCGCTACCACGCCCGGCTAATTTTTGATTTATTGTAGAGATGAGGTTTCGCCTGCCCAGGCGGGTCTCAAACCCGCGGGCTCAGGCAATCCACTCACCTCAGCCTCCCCAGGTGAGGGATTACAGGCTGAGCCACCGAGCCCAGCGATATTTTTCTTTCTGTATATCATTATATCTCCATAGTCAAGTGAGTCCTTACAAGATGACCCTTGTATTCAAGCTGACGATTAAACATAGTCTGACAGGTAGTCTTGGCATTCACTTATACCTTTTTAAAAACATTTTTCATATTTAGTCTTAAGAAAATAATACAGTCATGAACTACATAATGGTATTTTAGTCAGTGATGAACTGTATATATGATGGTAGTCAACTAGTAAGCTACGGTTAATTTAGTATTGAAGGAAGAAAATATTTTATTCAAATTTAGCGTGCCCTAAATGTTCAGTGTTTATAAAGTCTACATAGTGTATGGAATAGCTCTTCACATTCACTCGCCACTCACTGACTCACCCAGAACAGCTTCCAATCCTGTGTGCTCCATTCATGGTAATTATCCTTTCTGTAAGAGCATATCATTTTTCAATCTTTTGTATTGTATTTTTTCCATTCCTTTCTATATTTATATATGTTTATATACACAAATGCTTACCATTGTCTTATAGTTGTCCACAGTGCTCATTACAGTAAAATATTGAACAGGTTTATAGCCTAGGGGCAATAGGCTATACTATGTAACTTAGGTGTGTGGTAGGCTAACCCATCTAGTTTTGTGTGACACAGTGAAAATTACTTAAAGGTGCATTTTTAAGGATGTATTCTTGTTAAGTGACACGACTGTATTTGCTCATTTACGAAAATGTGGAAAATAAATAAAAATAGAAGAAATTAAGGCTTCCATGATTTATGTACTAAAATGTGTATTTCAGTCCAGATTTTTTAAAATCACACTTTGATACTATATAAATAAAATAAAAACTAATATTTTATAAACTATGTAGCACACTTTTCTAAGAGATCTATTTGTAAGAATTCAATAAATACTCATAACAACCTACAGGGAGATTATATTATTATTCTGGATTTTTGCAAATATGTAATCTGAGAGCCAAAATGTAACTTGCCCAAGACCTTGCTGTAAGGAATGGGAAATATTTGAATACAAGAAACCTGAGGCTAGAGCTTGTTCTCTGAGCTACCCTGTAGATGTGGCTTTGACTAATTTGTATATAAAATTTTATTAAAAACAGAGCTGAGATCTGTTGATCTAATAAACCATAATTTTAAATTAACATGTCAAAATAATTTTTCTTAATGTTAGCCATATAAGTAAATATTCCATATTATATTTATCCTATATTACTATTGGATGGCATTTGATTTATATATTAAAGTCCTCATTATTAATGTAATAATACTTGGAGAGTAACCTTTAGAAAGTAAAGAGAGTTAAATGAGGTTTTGAGAGTGTGATCTTCAATATTTGATATAGTGCTACAAGAAATATTTTGTTCATAAAATCTTACTCAAAGTTCTAATTATAACGCTAAAATAGTCATAGGAATAGATACCATTGAAAAAAATACAAGATACGTTTCACAACCATCAATATGTACTGCCAGATTCTATTCCAGAATATTGAAATAATTTATGCTTTGTACATTATCTGAACATTTTTTTACTACATCTTTGCCAAAAGTGACTTTTAGCATTATTATTTTTTAAACTTTGAAAATATATGTCTGGTAAGTTAGGAGCTTCATTTTAATTTGGGGATTGGAGCTTCTATCATTTGATTGTGTTCCCCAAAATGTCATAGTTGAAAAATCTCTGCCTTCATGTATGGAAAAAGGTAGAGGAGTGGGTTCATGATTGCAGAGGTGACTCTGTTATAAAAGCGAGTTCTCTCTGGCTCTCTTGCTCTTAAATTTCCACCATGTGATGCTTTTGAACACATTATGATGCAGCAAGAAGACCTTCACCAGATGCTAATATCATGCTTTTGGAATTTCTAGCCCACATAACCTGATCTAATTAAATGTCTTTTTAATATAAATTACTCAGTCTGTGGCGATTTGTTGTAGCAAAAGAAAATATTCTGAGACAAGGATAGTGGTATGTTAGTGTGTATGGGAGGTAAAACTTGTTTAAATGATAGAGATCTTAAATTTTCTTCATAGTTTTTTTGGTGTGTTCATTTTTTTAGCTATTAATTAAACAAATATACTATGGTAACCTTTGCCCTTTACTTTATCTTAAAATATTTATTTCTTTTCTAATTATTGCAAAATATCTGAATAAAGGTGATATTTGTGCAATCTGTTGTTATTGGAAATGGAGAAAAATCAAATTATAAAATGTGACAAGATAATAAGAGTAACTATATTTATATGAAATTTTTCAATACTACTTCGGTGGTGCCAAAACCCAAAAGCCAAAAGCATCTTCAACTTTTTTTACTTAAAAACATTAGGGACATCCTTGATTATTTTCTTTTCCTCATCATCATACCCTTATTCAATCAGTCATCAAATCCTGTTAGCATGGCCTTCACAGCATATTCCAGATCTGCTTCTTTCCATTTCCTCGAATGTCATTCAGTCAAGCCACATTCTTCTAGACTACTTGCAACTGGGCTCGTTTCTTCCACTTTAAATCTCTGATTAACCATCTGTGTTTAACTCCTAACGTTTTTCACCACAAGGATTGCTTTATTGTTTCAAATTATTTATTGCCTCTCCTAGGAGAAAATTATCTTCCCATTCTGTTCTTTAGACTTGGCTTTATGACTTGCTTGGCTATTAGAACGTGAATTTAAGTGATACATATCTCTGAGTGGGGGCTTTTATTAAAGCATTTTGTGGTTATGCCATTGCTCTTTTTTCCCTTGCCACAGAAAAACAGTGTCCTAACCAAAGGATCCCTAGTAAAGAAGATATGTGTCTCAGAGTCACAATGTCATAAATTTTAAATATAAAACAAATGATGTTGTAATCATGCAAAAGTTTCTTATAACACTTAGAGTCAACTGAAAACCGTGACCTATAAGTCTGCATTATTCAGAGACTTCATCTTCCCATTTTCAGACTTCATCCCACACCATTCTGTTCTTGGTTCACTATTCTCAAGCACAATGACATTCATTACAACCCGGAACTAATTGTTTTATTCATGCCTTAGTGCCTTCGAAATTGCCATTCCTTTCTCCCCAGTGCCATTCATTCCTTTCTTCCTAATCTTCCTTCAGATTTGCACATGACTGGCTCCTTTCTACCTTTCTGGTTCCAATTAAGTGCCAGTTTTATAGAGACCTTTCGCTTTAAGACACTCTCTTTTTACACTTCATTTTATTTTCCTTGTAGCACTCACCAGTATCTGAATGTATTTTTCTAATTGATTAATTTATTTATCCCGTCTCTAGAATATAACCCCTATGAGAGCAGGGACCCAACATATCTTATATACCCAGGACCTAGAAAAGAGTGTACTTTACAGTAGATACTTAATAAATATATTTTAAATGAGAAAAGTGAATCCTACCCTTTATCAATCAAATTGGGTGCTATTTCCAATCTCTCATTTTTTTTTCAGTATTTTCTCTTTCCTGAATGTTTTTTAGCCTGTCTTAAACTAGAAAATCTTGCCCTTTAAAAAAAAATGTTTCTGTAGCATCATGATCACAAGTTTATTCTAACACATTATGATATATACTGTAATATTTGTTTTATAGTTCCCCCATTGGCATACATGTTTTTGCATGTATGAGTGGCACAAAGGTTCTGCTTTTAAATCTTTAGGGAGATGCTATGATCACTTGTGCTTAACAAATTTATTGTATTTCTATTTAAAGATCAGCAGTCCACACTGTACTGAACTAGGAAGAGATGTAATGATTTTAATTTTATATACAGTTTTTGGAGGTAAAGCTGATATGACATATTAATGAATAGGCTGTGGGGTGTAAGAGAAAGAAGAATATAAAGGGTGACCTAGTTTTTGTCCTAATGTTTGGATGATAATTTTGTTTACGGAAAAGGGTAAATTGTGGGAGCTAGCAGATTTGGAAATTAGAACAAACGGCAAACTAACAAAAACTATGATTCTGTCTTAGGACTATCATCTGTGAGACATCTATTTGACTTCCATGTAAAGATTTGGCAATAAACTGTTATATACCATGGTATATGAGAGAGACCAAAACAAAGAGCATTAAAATCAATGAGACAGAATGAGATCGTCTTGAGAGAGAAGAAATATAGAAAAGTTCCGGGTGAAGTCTGAGCTCTCAGGAAGGTATGCATTTAAAGGTCAAGTAGAGAAAGTGGAACAGTCATCACATCAAACAAACAAACAAAAAATTGCCAGTGATATGCAGGGTGTTAAATCAGAAGTTGGGTAAGATTTTGCTATTGACGTCAAAGAGTTACTCTGAAATGGAGCTAAGTTCCACATCACAAATAGTTGAGAATATATAACATTGAAGATTTGCAAATAGTGCTAATGTGAACTTGTGAACACAAATTCTTTCATATTCACTCATGTATTCAACAATGTAGTTTTCCAAAAAGAGAAGTTCTTAAATCTTATATGCCTGAATTTTAATTGGCAAAGTCATTTTCAAATATTTTGAAAGTTTTACATTTTGCAATAGTAAACAACATTGGTCTTTAGTAAGTAATTAAATTAGGACAATTTTAACATATTTTTCCAAACAATAAAAAAAAATCCATTTCCAGAAAAAAAAAAAAAACCTGTATGCTGCACGCTCCTCACTTTTTTTTCCAGGCCATCACTTTCCTATTTCACAGCTTTTAGTGCTCTCATTATTAGTTAAAATTGTGTCGTTGTGTCTATCAAGTGTAATTTCCATATTTTAACTTCCCACTTCTGCAATCAGTCAGTGAATTTTTCAATTTCAATTGAGGTCATTGTGGTTCGGATCAGATCCAATTTTCTACAAATGTCTTCTGAATCCTTTCCATGTGTATTTTACATGTTGAAAGCCCCAGTTCTTTGCCACTTTTAAAGGACAACATATAAAGAAAAACAAGTGTTGAAATAGCTTTAAGTTTTTTTATTTACAAAATTCTGATATGTTCAATATTATGAGTGATTTGATTTACTCTTTTGTTATTTTTTTGGTCCAATTCTCAATAACAATGACCTACAATAGAAATTCAAACTTTGTAGAGAAAAGTAGCTCTTAGTTATTTAAAACAAGACATTATATTTTTGTTTTATTTATGGTTGTAGACATATCACATGTAATTAAGAATAATAAATGTTAGTCCTCATTCAACTCCAAATATCCGCAAGCCTGATGGGAAGCCTCAAAATTAGTACTCAGGGCTAGGTTTGGTGGCTCAGCCTGTAATCCCAGAACTTTGGGAGGCCTAGACGAGTGGATTGCCTCAGCCCGCTGGTTCAAGACTAGCCAGGGCAACTTGGCGAAACCTTGTCTCTACATTAAATCAAAAAATTAGCTGGATGTGGTGACACGCACCTGTATTTCCATCTACTTGGAGGGCTGAGGCAGAAGGATCGCTGGAGCTAAGCAGATCGACGCTGGAGTGGCCGTGAGTGTGCCACTGCACTACCACCTGGGATATGAAGTGAGACTCCAACACACACACACACAAATTAATACTCAGAATCATTTTATTATTTTTCCAAAGAATCAAGATATGTTTAATATTTTGAAATGCTTTTGGAAACTGTAGGCAAAATGGCCATTAAGTTTGCCTAAATTAAGCAATCATCTTTTTGAAAGGGTATCATGTCAAATAGGAAGTCTCTTGAATCAATTTATTAAGCATTAGATACCTGGGGGGAATATTTAAACTGTTGAATGAGCTTTCTTGCAAGAGTTACAGAGAAGTCAAATGAGTGTCTTTTTATTTATAAATCAAAATCTCTAAACAGGGTTTTATTCTTGTTTTAATCCAACAGAATTTCTTATTTGCAAGGATTTTATAGATTATTAAGAAACAGTGCTAAGAGAAATCATAAGCATGAAGCAACATCTCACAAACTTTAAGATATTGGCTTTACGTTAAATATATACAATTTGGGGAGAAACAAATGAGTGCCTAAGTGTTTGGCACTCAGCCAAAGAAACTAGTCTCAAGTAGGATTTGGAACTCATTGTCTATTGAAACAATAATCTGGTTTAGGATGATAAGGTGAATAATTCTGGTTATCTCAATCATCACAAAAAGTCCAATTTTCACTGGTAATTTTTCAACACCTGTACTTTTATCTCCATATGGCTCTATTCATTCAATTACAAGATGTTATTTTGGGAATGTATTCGCCAAGATTAATTTAAAGTGAGAATAAATTCGATATTGCAGCATTTTAAAGTAATAACTTATTGTTTAGGGATTTGACCTGAAATCTATCTAGGTCACATTGAAGCTCAATTAAATAACTCTAAAATGAAAGAAATTTTTTCAGTTTTGCTCCTCCTTATATCTCCAACAGCCAACACAGAATCCAGCACATGGAGAGTACACAAAATATATTTGCTGAATAAAGACACACACACACACACACACACACACATTTGCTCTCAGAAAAGTCATAGCAAAGACCTCCAGCTGGTTTCACTGCTCTCAGCAGGACTAGCCAAACTCCTTGATGAATGCCCCATCTATTCTCACTAGGAATTCCAATCATAGTGGTACAGAAAGCCAGAGTCTAGTCCTAAGTAAGAATTGGAACTCTTTGTCCACTGAAAGCGTAATCTGGTCTAGGAAAACAATGCTGAATAATCCTGGTTCCTTTAATCATTGCAAAAATACAAGTTTCTCAGGTAATTTTTCTCTGCATGGAATTTTATTCCCTCTATTCACCCCACAAATTGACCTGATTCCACGCCTTTCTCTAATATCTCTAAACTCCCAAAGTGCTCTCTAGAAACATTTTATTATATTTTTAGTTCCTTCTTTGAATAATCTTTTCACTTCCCATAAATTCCTTAGCCTGAGGCTTGTAGAGACTTTCCTTGTTTATCATTGCCATCCGGTTCATTATTACCATCTAATTCCTAACAAGCTTCTGCTACACACACACACACACACACACACACACACACACACACACACACACACACACACCCCAAGTACTATTTTCACTGTAGTCATCCTTAGTCCTTTCACTCTATTTCTGTATTCCCTCTCCACTTCAGTATTTTAGTCATTGCCATATTCAAAGTTCTATCTTCAGTTTACAACTTACTTTAGTCTCAAAAATATTTGACTAAGTTGATCTACCACTTTATTGTAACCATTAACTTCTACCTCAGCTTACATTTCTTAGGCAGATGTCTTAGGCAGATGTCTTCTGTCCATTGCTGTATCTCAAACAAGCCAATCACAAGGGACTCTGGTGGCTGAAACCTCTATCCCCAGATATCTCCATAATTCACTTCCTCAGTTTATTCTCATGCCTGTAACCTTCTTCTCTAAACTCTGTAACTAAAATGGCAACACCGTTCACTACACATTGCTCACTTTTTTATTTGTATTGTCATTCTCCATGGACTTCACATGATATTTTTCTTTGTTGCAACCCCTACACTAATAATTGTTTGGTGTAAAGAAACTCAATTTTTGTTAAAATAATATAGCAAAATTTAATATTTTTCATGCAACACATAGAAGATTTTGTTTATAGGAATCACATGGTATATAAATTTGTGTTATTTTGAGTCACTAAATTTGTGATACTTTATTAAGGCAGTCATAGAAAACTAAGCACTTATTAAATTACATTCCTGGACTTCAAGTGAAAGAAAATCAATTCTATCAGAATGTTTCATGAAATCAGATTTACTTTAGCCGTAAACTTTTTTTCTGAAGTAGAATGTTTGTGTGATTTTCGTGGGGAAAGAGGGAAGACTCAAAATAACTCAAGCCGTCTACAAATTGTTTAATCAAATGTACAAACAGTAGTCTTTTGTTAGAAAGGCTACATACACTAAAGGTTATGAACTCCAGACATTGTCTATTTTGTTGTTTTATTTTTATCGATTAAAAATCAAACCTAATAATGTAAATAAAAATGTTTTACAGACCAGAAGGAAAATGGAATACTGAAAAGAAATATCTCAGTCTTACATACATAACTAAGAAGCAGCAGCTGAATCGTCTCACACAATAGATTTTGCAATTGACTCATGAATCTAATAGCCACATGGCAAGTGGCATGTTGTTCACATTAAAAGAATTTATCTCTATTTATATAATGGTCTTTCTATGTTATGCAAGAGTAGCCACATGCCTCTTTGACCCAACAAGCAAGATATTTTAAATGACTAGGTTTTCAGCCCGTGTAGCTTTCTAAGATGCAGAAGCAATGAGCTTCCTACCATTTTCAGTTTACATTTTATAAGATATAATTATGTCTTGTAAAATATTCATGTTTGGGCTAGGCTCAGTGGCTCAGCCTGAAATCCCAGCACTTTGGGAGGCCAAGATGAGTGGATTGCCTGAGCCCCATGATTCAAGACCAGCCTGGGCAACTTAGTGAGACCTCGTCTCTAGGGCATGGTAGCTTGAGCCTATAGTTTTGGCTACTTGGAAAGTTGAGGCGGAAGGATCACTGGAGCCCAGCAGGTCAATGCTGGGGTGGCCATGAGTGTGCCATTGCATTCCGGCCTATATGACAAAGTGAGACTCCAACTCAAAAAAAAATTTGTTTGATTCAGTGCAGTTATTGTATTATTTGGCAATTGCCTCCTCTAATGAAGAAAATGATATTTACACCCACAAACAAGAACAGAAATAATATGGCCATTATTTTAGTTCAAAGTCATTACCTCTTTTGAACCAATAGATATTTTGGATTAAAATAAAATTTAGAACATGTTTTGAATATTTTATAAAATCTGATTTCAGGAAACACATTCTGATAGAATTGATTTTTTTCACTTGAAGTCCAGAAATGTAATTTAATAAGTGCTTAGTTTCCTAAGACTGCCTTAACAAATTATCACAGATTTGGAGATTCAAAACAATGCAAATTTATTATCCTTGTTATGAATGTGAGAAGTCCAACATGGGTCTCACAGTGCTAAAATCAAGGTATCTGCAGGGCTACTTTCCCTATGAGAAGGTCTGTAAAAAATTTACCTCCAAGCTCATTCAGTTTGTTGGCAGAATTCAGTTCCTTGCAGTTCTGAGAAGTTCTCAGTTTCCTTGTTGAATGTTAAATAGTCTCCTACAGGTTGCTCATATTCATTCTAATAATCTCCATGAGCTTCTAGCGGCCTCTTTCTGGGCTTTACAAAAAAATTCTTACAATTTAGAGCCAGTAACTGTGCATTTGGTTCCTCTCACGCTTTGATTATTTCTGATATTTTTTCGGTAGCTCCATCTCTGTTTTTCTCTACGGCACATTTCTGACTCCAACTGGATAAAGTTCTCAACTTTAAGAACTGAGCAGTTACGCTGTGTTTACCTAGATAATACAAGATACTCTCCCTATTATAAAACCCATTTACAGAGTTTGGACTTTCGTCATCTCCAAACTCATGTTGGAGGTGAGGCCTTGAAGGTGTTTGAGTCATGGAGCTGGATTTCTCATGGATGATTTGATGTCATCCACATGGTAATCAGAGTTCTTATTCTATTAGTTCACGTGGGAACCGATTGTTCAAAAGAGCATGAGGACTACGTTCTTTCTCTTGCTTTTCCTTTCACCATGTTGCACTCCAGCTCGCCTTTCAAAGATTAGTGTTTGACTAAATAAACTGAAGGAAATTTGAGGAAACATATTTAGACTTCTTTTACCACAATGAATGTATATTTCAAACCTAAAGTCCAGTTTTATTAGCTTTTTAAAGTAATACAATGAATAAATGTAGTGCACAATGGGCTAGATTTAAAGAATCAGAAGCGGACATATTTATCCTGTGGTTCACTTTCTGATGATTTGACAACTTGAATGACTAAGCAATGCTAAGCCAGTTTAAATATATCAAAACTAGTTTTTATTTTTTTCACTTGAAGTCCAGAAGTGTAATTTAATATGTGCTTGGTTTCCTAAGCACAACTCCAAAAGAGTTGGAGTCTTACTCTTGTCACCCAAGCTTGAGTGCAATGGCAAACTCACAGCCATCGCAGCCTCGACCTGCTGGGCTCAGGCGATTCTTCCGCCTCAGCATTCCGTGTAGCTGGAAATAAATTTTTGATTTATTCTAGAGACGAGGTCTCGCCAGGTTGCCCAGGTTGGTCTCAAACCCCCGGGTTCAGACAATCCTCTCGCCTCGGACTCCCAAAGTGCTGAGGTTACAGACTGAGCCACTGCACCCAACCTCATTTTTATTTTTTTGTGAAGATATAATGTAGCAACTTTATAAGAAAATCATGTCCTTTTCTCCTTTCCCTTGTTTTTTCTCCTTCTTATCTGCCTTCTAATTCCCCCTTGTCTTCTTTGCCTTGGTCTCCTTTTTCACCCCACTTTCTTTTTAGTCTCATCCTTCTTCCTTTCCCTCTTCTCATTTTTTACTCCCTTTCAATCAATTATTATTTAAAACATTTTTGGTAAATTTTGCATCCAGTATATGCACAGTATTTACTGTAGTCACAGCATTTGCTGTGAGATAGGCATATTTGGTATTATTGCTGTCATCTTAGTATAACAAAATGGAAAAAAATTTAAATTATTAAATTGACAAAAAATGGGCAAAGAACTCACAGACACTTTTCCAACGAAAACATACAAAAGGCCAACAGGTATGCGAAAAAATGCTCAGTATATCACTAAATACTAGAGAAATACAAATCAAACTACCATAGTATCACCAACCACCTCAGAATGAATTTTATAAAAAAGAAAGATAGCAAATGTTGACAAGAACTCGGAGAAATTGGAACCCACGTACATTGTTGGTGATATATAAAAAGGTGTGTTAGCTATGATAATCAGTATGGAGGTCCCTCAAAAATTTAAAACAGTTACCATATAATCCTGTAACTTAACCTTTGGTTATCTATCCAAAGGAAATAAAATTACTACCTCAAAGAGATATCTATAATCTCAGGTCACTTGAAGCAGCATTGTTCACAATAGCCAAGATAAGGAACCAACTTGTGTCAATTGACAGATGAACAGTTTAAGAAAATGTGGTACACACACACACACACACACACACACACACACACACACACACACACACAATGGAATATTATTCAGGCTTAAAGGAATTAGTCCTGTCATCTACAACAACATGGATGTCTTTAGAAGACATTATGCTAAGTAAAATAAACCAGTCACGGAAGGACAAATACTGCATGATTCCACTTATATGAGCTTGTACACTTTGATAAAGTGAGTAACCATGTTGGAGATGTCTGCATGGAAGGAACTGAGGATAAACTCTAGCTAACGGCTATCAAGGGCCCCTGTCCAACATCGCTCAAGAAACTGAAGTAGGCCAGCAGCAGCAGATACTTTCCCTGTCAAGATTTCTAAATGAGACTCTGTCCCTGGCTAACTTGATTGCAATTTTGTGAGAGACCCTAAGACAGAACAAACCATAAAGTTATGCCAAGACAACTCACAGAAACTATGAAATAATGTGTGTTTAAAAAAGTGAAATAAACAACAGCTAACAAACTAACTAAATACAATAAAAAGCTAAACAAATTCAGAGAATAAAAGTTTTCTGCAGGAGAATATTTGTGATTAAATTCACTAAGGTGGAATAGTTCTTGGAGTGTCTGTGGAAAAGTGAAGGGAACTGTAAATGAAGCAGATGTTGGGAAAGTGGAAAGAAATAAAGTTAGAAAGAGATTATGAGACCAGAATAGAAACAGTGAAATTAAGAGAAGCTTGCTAAGTCTCAAATCTCTTCTCTTCAAGTTATTTTGCTTGCTGTTAGTCAAAGAAATCAATGAGTTTGTATAAGTTTCATCTCATCTCATGTGCAATATAGATGCTGTGCCATAAAATAGTTACACAATAGCACAAAGAAAAGGGTAGAAAATAATGTGGTCACTGTAAAATGGATAGACTTTATTACTTGACTTTGTATCCTGAATTGTCTATATTATAGATTGTGACAGCCACCTCTTTTCTGAGTCAGAGTCTATTACTCAATTACATGGCTTTTCTGTTGCACTCACCTGAATCTCACCCTAAATAAAAAAAGGTCTATTAAGAGACAAGTAAATAGTGTGGCTCCTGCACACATCAACAAAGGAATGAATGAATAAGTAAATAAATAAATCTAATTAGAATTAAATACAGTTTACTAATGTTACTACTAAAATGTAACTCATTTTTTTCCTTTCCTGTACAATTTTCTTTAATCCCCAAGCAAACAAATGCAGTTCCTTTTTTTATAAGAAGAGCTAGATAAGTAACTCTTTATATGAACATTTCTCTGCTTCAATTTAACCCATTTGCACATCTATAATCTTAACAGCTACTCAATAGTTGTCAGGAAAGTTATTAACCACCAGTCTAGCTCATGTTAAAGGCATGCTTTCATAGCATGCACTGATGTCTGGAGTGTTTCCACTTCACAATTTCAGGCTTCATTTCTCCTACCACCCAGATTTCTGGTCTGCTTGTTTCAAAATTCGCAGGGACTCCTCAGAAACCTCCAATGCTAGAATTCACAAAAGTAATCTGGGCATTTAACTCTAGTCATTTAAGGTTGTACCTTATTTTCAATTCAGGGTAATAAACAACATGTGGTCAAGGGAGAAGTTGATTTAAGCCATTGAACTAATTTTCCTTTTATTTTCCAACAACTTTTTGTGATCTTTTAACGAAGATGTCATGGCCTCTGGCAACACCTGGTTTCCTTGTGATTTTCACCACTTCTGTTAAATCAACTTATCCATTTTTCTCAGTGTATTTTTATTTCTTCAGCTAAGTCACACAACCAGAGTTCTAAAGCAGATTTAAGTGTACCTGAAATGTGTATGAGCACGTTTCTTATAAAGATGATACCTATGTATTCACATTTTCTAAGAGGGAATTTCCAAAACATTTTATCAATTTGTTTATGTTAGCATAAATAATTTAAAAAATGTATCCAGTTTTTCTAATTAGTAAGCTTTATTTTATTCATTGATCAATTTTTCTTTTCTCTATTGAATTTTCTAGGGTAGAAGCCTACAAAACTGCAAATAATTGCAGTTTTCTTCCCTTATTTCTAAGAATTTTCTTATTTTATTTGGGAAAATGTTCAAAAACAAATTACAGTCACCATCCTTAGTCTGTTTATGACTTTAATGGAAATTTTAAAAAATAATACAGACATACCAATTAACACTTTTGTTTAAATAAAATACAGAGGACAAAAGTGATGACACACAAAAATTGAACACCTAAATTTAAAAACAAAATAGGAGAAGAAAATTAAGCTATCACAGCTCTATACACTGTGATATCTATATCCTGTTTGAAAAACGCCAATGTGTACTGCCACAGTTAATTTTTATTTTTTCCAAAAATTACTTATCTGAAAGTTAAAAGAAGCTCATTTCCCATATCTCATAGTCCTATTGATTTTTATTTTGATATCTCCAATTAACAGTTGTCACATACTTCTATTTTAGTAGTTTTCTTATTATGCATATACCATGATTGGATTATAAAGTGTTCAATTCTATAAACAATACCCTATAATTTTATTTTCATTACAGAACCTAGCTTAGAGTTCTGAATGTAGTATACCTGATACTTGTCTCATAAGTGTTTATGAGAGAGAACACCATGTGGTTTATTTTATAAAATTCAAATAAGAGACATCATAATCATAATTTGCAGGGATATCTTTTTAACAAAATATTTTGGTATGTTCTCTGACACTGTGGCTCTGCAAAGTTCAACAGAAACAGATCCATGAAAAAGAAAAAGAGGATACAAACTACTTTGAGATTATTTCTTTTATTGAAAGATCTTTGTAAAAGTACTAATCTGAAAATGTAAATTTTGGATTTTTGAATACTGTACAATAAATTTAAAATTAGATGCTCACATCTACAGTTTTTTTCCAAACCATTTATAAACTATCAGGCAAGTTTCTACACAAAGTCTTTCATTGCATCAAGTAATTATACTCTGAACAATAAATGGAGAAAAGTATCTTGCAAGAAGAAACTATAAACTTTTGTCCAGAAGGCGCTTACTTTTCTAGAAAAGAAGGACTAAGGAATCAGAAACATTCTTGCTCTTGGGCATCTTCTTGTCTTTTGATTTAGACATTTAGTCTGTAAATCTAACCTTCTGATAATGCTTCTGAGAGTGAATGAATATTGGGTTTAGCAAGTCACTTAACACCAAATAAATGAGAGACATGGAACATATTGTTCTCCTTTTCACAAAAGACAGGGTAGAGAAGAATATACCTACCTAAAGTCTATGGAGTTAGAAATTTGTAAACTGCCTTTAATTGTTCTTCTGATGGAGATCTTGGCAAACATTTATTTAGACAGGAGGAATTTGAGCTCCAATAAAAGCAGCTTCTCCAAGTTTAATATTGGTGGGATAGATAGACCCACGATAGATATCAACCTCTGTCTCCTGTCAGTTCAGAGCATTTTTGTTATGTGAAGCCACATGATACTGCTACTACTGCTTATCATAATGAATACTTGCTGAAAAAATTACTGAGTTGGCCGGGCTCGTTGGCTCAGCCAGTAATCCCGCGCTTTGGGAGGCCGAGGTGAGTGAATTGCCTGAGCCCGCGGGTTCGAGACCCACCTGGGCAACTTGATGAGACCTCATCTCTACAATAAATCAAAAAAACTAGCCGGGAGTGGTAGTGCGCGCCTATAGTTCCAGCTACCAGGAAGGCTGAGGCGGAAGGATCGCCGGAGCCCAGCAGGTCGAGGCCGTGGTGGCCGAGAGCGGCCACTGCCCTCCAGTCTGGGTGACAGAGAATCCAACTCAAAAAAAAAAAAAAAAAGTTACTGAGTTAAATAGTTTACTTACATTATATATTGAACTTTAAAAACAACCCTAGATCTGTGTACTGATATACTATGTTACAGATAGAAAACTTATCCCAAGTGATTTTAGTTACAATTTTCAAATGTCACATAACTATCAAGTAAAAAAGTTATGGTCATAAGAAAATAAAGCAAGTCATCTATTAAGTTTAGAATTTAAAGTATCTAAATTCGGAAATTTAAATATTAATTTGCAAATTTCATTTACATATATAATGTATACAGTTTGAAAAATACATTATTTTGTGGCAATCTTGCATTGCATGCATAACTTTCTCAGTCACATGAGGTCACCAGGAATGGAATGTTGTTTGGAGTTAACTCTTCGGTAGCACCGTTTCTAAATTTATACATGCTGTAATTGAGTGATCATAAGCAGGCAAACCACAGGACATTCTTTTTTCCTCATCAAAAGCTCACAAAAAACTTCTAGCATATGGAAGCATTTCTGCACTGTAAGTTATTTTGAGAGGGAAACACATGACATAAATACTGTCAAATAAAATATGCATTTCCAAATGCTATTAATATAACCAAGTATATACTATGGTATAGAAACAATGCCCTTCTACCCTTTAGAATCATGTTTTAATGCAATGAATATGCTTTGCAGTCAGAACAACAGTATTAGGTTAGTGTAAAAATTGAGGTTTCGGACTGTGTTTTATATCATCATAACGAGGCTCAAACACATCTTTATTAATTAAGATAGAAACCATTACAATCAACACATTTTTGACAAAGAGAAAAAAGTTAATTCCTGCAGCATAAAAATCCACCGGTTGCAGAAGCGTTTATTCTGCAAAAAATCAAGATGCTTGAAGAAGTGGCAGTCGATTGGCACGTGTTCAGGTGAATATGTTGGATAAAGTAAAACTTCGTAGTGCAATTCATTCAACTTTTGAAGCATTGGTTGTGCAACGTGAGGTTGAGTGAGTGTTGTTGTGGAGAAGAATTGGGCCCTTTCTGTTGACCAATGCCAGTTGCAGGTGTTGCAGATTTTGGTGCATCTCATCAATTTGCTGAGCATACTTCTCAGATGCGATGATTTTGCCAGGATTCAGAAAGCTGTAGTGGATCAACCTGGCAGCAGACCACTAGTGACCATGAACTTTCCTTGGTGTAAGTTTGGCTTTAGGAAGTGCTTTGGAGCTTCTTCTTGGTCCAACTACTGAGCTGGTCATTGCCAAATGTCATATAAAATCCACTTTTTGTCGCACGTCACAATCTGATTGAGAAATGGTTCATTGTATATAATAAGAGAAGATGACACTTCAAAACAACCATTTTTTTGGAATTTCGGTCAGCTCATGAGGCACCCATTTAGCGAGCTTTTTCACCTTTCCAATTTGCTTCGAATGCCAAACAGAATGGGTGGCTTTGAGTTCTGCATCAGCTTCTCTTGTAAGAGGATCAGCTTCGATGGTTGCTCTCAGTTGTCCTTTGTAAACTTCTAGTGGTGATCCACTATGGCTCATCTTCAAGGGTCTGGTCTCCTTTACAAAACTTCATGAACCTACTGCCTTGTACATTTAGTAGCAGTTCCTGGGCCAAATGCGTTGTTGATGTTGCAAGTTGTCTCTGATGCTTTACAACCCATTTTGAACTCAAATAAGAAAATTGCTCGTTTGCTTTTTGTCTATCATTTCTGTAGTCTAAAATAAATGTAAACCAAACAGCAAGTAATAACAAAAAACAAAGTGGAAAATGTGCATTAAAATGATGTATAACATAATCACATTCATTTAAGAATGTGTTCCAATACCAAAGGGCAAATTTCAACAATGCAAAAACTGCAGTTACTTTTGCACCAATCTAATACAAATCAGTTCAAGGTCTGTGTAATCTGAGGTAACTAGTTGACCTCTCCTAATCCTATCTATAAAATGCAAATAACAATAAATACTATGTAGGTTTGTGTGAGAATCAAATTAAATAGTATCTGTAAAACAGCCAAATGCTTGATCTCTTCTACTCAGAAAAGTTTCTCATTTTTTTCTTTGTCCTGCTAAAGCAATGCAATATTTCTTACAAATATATATGAGAAAACTATACTGAAGAATACGTCACCATTTCCTATTTCTTCAGTTATAAAATTGTTATTTTGCTATTTATCATCATCATTATCAACACAAAGAACAATAAAATCAACAATCATATTTCACCTATCAGATGGGTGCAAACCCAGTTATTTGGCAACACCTCTGTTGGAGAGAGAAACCTTCACAGAGTGTCAGCAGGCTGTAAACTGCAAACCTCTATGGAGGGCAATTAGACACTTTCTTAAAAAACTTACAAATACACATATTCTTGACCTCAGTAATTCATTTTAGGGCTAACAGGAATTTACATTTAAGCAATGCCTGTGTGTCTAAGAAGTGACATGTATGGGTTTACTCAATGCAGAAATGGTTGAATTTGCAAAAAATTGGAAAAGACCATAACACATATATGACTCCTCCTACACACACACACACACACACACACACACACACACGCGCGTGCATGCCAAAATGGTAAGTGATGTGTATAGTAATGTATATGGGTTGTTTAAATAAGGTGAAAAATAACTTTATTTGCATTTTTTGATAATACATTAAGGAACTCAGGAAGGATTTACAAGATATAAGAAAGGCAGATAGTGAGAAAAATTACTTTTTTTCATTATAGTTTTTGATGGATTTGGTTTATAAGTATATGGAATGTAAAGATTAAGGGAGTGTAGGAAATCAATAAAAGGCTTATCAATCTTTATTCATAGATATATAATTTACCAAATAAGCATTTTAAGAAATCTAAATACAACATGTTCTCCTCAATCACTAAACACAAGTTCCAAACATATTTTGAAGGAGTTGTTAGAAACTTGGAACAAATTTTCCTAGAGAAAAATATATGTAATATTTAAATATGTACTATTTGAGAATGTGTCTGGGAAAATATATTAACGAACCATAAACCATAACAACTACTTACATGATTGCTTAGGTGAAAGATATTATTCATATTCCAATTGGAAAGCCTGGGGACATGTCTTCTTTACCTCAACACTGGGTGAAAGGCTCTATCTCCACACCACTCCCATAATTTTGTGCAGGGAAAAATTCCCTTCCAGGACAGGCATTAATAAGGACAGAGATTAAGTATATATGTACCAGGAGAGAAGAAGCTGAGAATAAATTTTATACTACTTATACTCATTTTTAGGCCTAATGGGTGCTTTGAAGTGTTTCTGTGGGTGGTGAGAGGATTTCCATCAAAACTGTGATTATAAAAATGTTAACATAATCCCAGCGGATAAGAGTTAAAGGTTTAAAATACAAATACTTGTTTCAGTAGCAGTGGCTCCAGCTTGCCCATGAAAGGGGCAGATTCACATGAAGGTGAAGTGTTCATAAGAAAGAGCCTGCCCAGGTAATTGAATCTATTTTAGAAGCTTTGTCTGTTTTATTACCACTCAGAGCTTGGGTCAAATAAAACGATTTTGTTATGTTACTGAAATCAGTTACTAAAGAAATATTTTGAGATAATTAATTAGATAAATAAAGTAGCCAAGAAACAACTGAAAACGAAAAAAAAAAATTATACTGAAGTCTGCAAAAAACAGCCTTACTGGTTGATAAATAGTTTTGTGTTATGGAATAAAGCATATCGGAAGCATTTCCTTTATAATGAACAGGTGCTAGCTGAAATCGAACTTTGTGTTTACACAGAAAGCATTTGCCATGGTCCTTGTGGGTAGAATAGCGGTCAAAATGATTCTAATAAATTGGAATGAATTAGTCTGTACAGTTCCCAACTGTGACAATAAAAACATTAGGTCACTCACACAAAATGAAACATGTAGTGATTTGTTTTTATTGAAATTGCTTACTATCTTGGTGATAAACTGAGATGGGGGGACCTAACCTAGACCTCGCTTCAAGATTTAACATATCCAAGTAAATTAATCTCTTGAAATTTCTTCATTATTTAAATTGATTTACTTAAGAAGTCACAAAAGGTTTTATTAAAGAGCATTCTGTAAAGTATATGTTACTGTGTAGACTATGTAAAATTCATTACTCTGTAGCCACATTTCCAAATATAGCAAAGAATGGGAAAACAGGAAGACGTTACACTACAATTTAATACAATTATTGGTATGTTCACACATGTGTGAAAGTGTTATCAAAGTATTATAATTCAGAAAAACTGGAATTGTGAAGCTAACTTTGTAATATAGCTATAGTTTTTATACGACTTGTTTTTGGATTTATTTATGACATATTTTAAATACTTTTTTTCCTTTTTTCATTCTTGTTGATCTCATTACAAATTTGAAACTTCCGCCTCATGGATAACTCAGGTTTTAAGTAATGTTGTTATTCAAGAATTATCTATTTTTTCATAAGATATGTCAGGCACTGTGCTTGGTGCAAGAGATATAATAATGAATAAGGACGGCACAGTCTTTACCTCAAGGATACTGCATCTGAAAATAATAGAAACTATTGTATAACAAAACTGACTTATCAAGTCTTTTTTTTTTTTTTTTTTTTTACTGGCATGGGTTTTTGGGTAGTAAAATTAGCAGTGACTAAAAAAATAAAATAAAACAATCAAAATATAAACCATTGAACAAAGAGCTAGAAATCTTGCATTCTCATCCTATCCTATATTATTATTTATTTTGTTGAGATATCACATTTAATCTTTCTAAATTGTGGTTGCCTTTGTTAAAGTAAGGAGGAGGATTTTAATTGAGGCTGTTTTCTGTGTAACAAACCATATCCTAACAGAGTATATTTTTTGTAGTAAATAGTCATATTTCAGCTTATTATAGTCAGCCAAGCTTCAGCTCCTGGGTGAAGCTCTCTGAACCTCTTCTGGTTCTGTGTTGCCTAATGCATGAATCTTTTTTTTTCCCCCATATAAACTCTACTAAATTTAATTTTGCCTAAATTCTTTTACTTCAAATGTAGGGATTAGAATAGATATATGTAATTTTCTAATATAACATAATTCTTCAATACTAGAATTTTAGAATTTGAAATCTTGTGGCAGGTATTGGGTAGCAGTTTATAGATATATTCTTTAATCATGTCAAAGAGATTGTAAATTGCGCCATAAGATCATTCAAAACAAACTCACTCACAATGGTGGATCACAACCCTTTTTTTGATCCCAACATTAATAAGAGGCAAAAGAACTCTCATGAATAATTGTGGCTCCTATTAGTTTGATTTTCACTATAATTCCCTAGTCTTTAGGAAGGCTTTTCAGAATATGATACTGTGAAAATAACTATATGTTTATTAGTATATTCATAAGGCATTCCATAAGGTCCACTTATAAAACTGTTCTTTACTTCTTCCCCTCTCTCTGACCTGAGTTATTTTCCTGAGGTGGAATGTGCTACATATTCTCCTTTGGCCAACTCAAATCTACCCTTCTTCTAATTGTTCTGTACCTTGCAAGGCCAGCCTCTAAGATGTCTAACTGGCTGCCTCTTCTATGTATCTGGTCAGGCTTTGTAGATATTGAGAGAAGATCAGAGGACAGAACTCAAAGAAACCCTTAGTTTCTTTCCCAGCTAGCTGGAATATGGCAGTGCTTGACATTATTACTATATTTAAGAGTGACTCAAGTCTGGTTAATGTGCAAAGAAGAGACATTTTGATGAGCAAGGAGAAGATAGCCATCAACAAGTCAAGGAACCATGTCAGGAATAGATCCTTCCTCACGGTCCTCAAAATAAACCAACTTTGTCAACATTTTGCTCTCAGACTTGTAGCCTACAGAACAGTAGTAAAATAAATTTATGTTGCTTAAGCCACTTAGCCAGTGATACATTGTATTGGCAGTCCTAGCAGACCAATAAAAATTCTGGCCCATTCTGACCTTAATTTTTCACATAAATTTATTCCTTTCTGGTGTGCCATTTATTTCTGTGGGTACCCTGACTAAAATAAAAAAAAAAAAGATTTTAAAACACATTTTTCTTTACTGTTTTGGAGTACTTTCTTCTTTAGTTTTATTTTTTTAGTGTCCAGAACTTTCACCTTCTCTTTGCCTCCCTCACCAAAACAAACACACAAAACAAAAGAGCTTTTTAGGAAAATATCAAAAATGTGTGGCTCATAGTAGTTGTTACTATACACTACCAATTATTAAACAATGGCATACATGACAGATAAAAGTCACAGCATTCTAGATTATCAGTGCTGAAAGATTATCTAGAGAATGGAATTTTTTCCTGGAACCATTTTTAACAAAACTTCAATTCTCTCAGCATTACTCGTTTGTTTCCCGAATCCAGAAGGACTATAAATCAACTCAAAGGCAAGCAAGCAAGCAAATAACATAGACGTACAGAAAACAGATCCAAATAAAAAGATTATAATCAGATATTTAATAGCTACGAGCTGAGTTAAATTTTAAAAAACAATAAATTTTTTGAGATGCTGCAACATGTAAAAGGCACAGCACTAGCTTCAGAGGGACCAAAAACAAACAAACAAAAAACATAGATGGTAAGTGAATGAAAACCCCAGTTAAAAATCCATGACATGAATTATCTTTGTTTTGAAATTGAGGTATAAATTCTAAAGCTGGATTGCCGGTTATTTGAAGAAGAAGACAAAATAAAATAGTCAAAAATTGGCTGAAATGCATTTAAGCAATAGTTGCAATTGTACTAAACAAAAATACTTATCTTTTGAGCAAAGAGCCTTATTATACCTAAAATAATATAATATATAGTTCTCCAAGGTTTATTTTTCAAAAAGATTTTTGAAAATAAAAGAAGATAAATTTCCATTCTCTAAGGTCTCTCAGGTAAAAAAAATAATATTTAATAAAAAACAACTTATCTAGCAATTTATTGTAGAGGCTGAAGATGCTAGGCTAATTATCTACAAGGAAGAATTTTGACCTACAACCATGACATACATGCATATTTAAGTGTTCTGAGAGAATGTGCTATAATTTATGATTGTTTACAGATTTAGTAGAGGGATCAAAATACCTAATAATAAAAAAAAACCTTCTTAGAAAAGCTTTTGTCATGTATATCCTACAGTTTTTTCTTCTTTTAAAAAAATTGTTTAGCAAATTAGTTATTATTCAAAACAAGAAGTCATAAATTTCTTACCAAATTAAAAAAAATTATTTCTGCATTTTATTATTCTGCTACAGTTTAATATGATGTGCCATACTAAATGTTGAATTTGAGTAAGTGTCTTATTTCTTTAGAAGTGCTGTAACAAATTTCCATAGACGGTGGTTTTTAAATGATAGAAATTTATTTCTCACAGTTCTGGAGTCTGGAAATCTGAGGTCAGGGTGTAAGTATAAAGTATAATCGAATCTGATGAGGTCTGTCTTCTAAATCACAGACTGACATCTTCTAGCTGTGCCCTTACATTGCAGAAAGGGAAAGGGTCTCTGTTCTCTTTAATTAAATCCCATTCATAAGCACTCACTTCCCAAAGACTCCACCACCTAACAGCATCATACTGGGCATGAATTTAAGAGGACACAAACATAGAGACATAGCAGTAAGTAGATGACATTTCACACATACTGATTAAAAGTTGTGAGTGAAAGTAAAAATAATCACAGGAATTGCAATGTAAAACTTTCTATTTTACTTCTAGATTTTGGAAA
This sequence comes from Tarsius wallacei, assembly GCA_963574415.1. NCBI lineage: Eukaryota > Metazoa > Chordata > Mammalia > Primates > Tarsiidae > Tarsius > Tarsius wallacei. Next base: position 70,372 of record CAUYQG010156057.1, read on the forward strand.
ATTAAGCACATTTCTTGGATGATTTACTTATTTGAATTTTCTTGTAGGTAAGGAAGAACATTTAATATATATGTCAGTGTTATAGCTAACGAAGTAACAAATGATAACACGAGTAGAAAAAAAATTCAAAATAATGTTAGAGAAAATTACCAAAAAAGGAGAAAGAGAAACACTAAGAGATGAGGAAAAGGCAACCTAGGAAGCTTGAGGGAGAACCACAAAAGATGAGTGAGGCAGAGGAGGAGAAGGAGAAAGGAGAAGCAGAGGAGTGACTTTCAGGAGACAGATGACATGTGAAATGAAGATCAGGCAGAGAGATGGAATGTGTTCTACAGGCAGTTTAAAAGATTACTTTTTCTTCCTAAATTAGACAGTAGGTAAAAAAGTGTTCAACTTATTATAATAATTCATAACCTACTATTAGGGTGCATATAATCTTATTTGGTTCTTATAAAATAAAAATGAAAAAAATATGAAGATTTCCAATTCATGCCATGACAGAACCATGAATATATTGAACTTACTCTCATAGTAAACAGGTGTGAAATGAAACAAAATGTAGGAAGTAACAGGCATTGTGCAACAGGCAATACAGAGCATGATCAGTGAGAGAAGGAAACTTCCATATTCCTGCGTGCTGCATAACCACCCTGAGTTTCTACTTAGAGCCACAAAGAGATGAAGCCTGGAGATCAGTGATCTGCAGGTGAAAGAAGAAAGGAAGGAAGGAAGGAAGAAAGGAAGGAAGGAAGGAAGGAAAATATATAGTTATCCTCCACAGTAACTCAATCCTCATTAATAGTCTAGAGAGCTTTTGTTTTATTTGATAAAATAATTCTAAATTTCATTTAAAAGAGTAAATACATATAAAAATCAAGGTCGTTTTGGGTCAAAGTAAAATTTACTTCAAAACGCCAATAACTAAAATATTAGGCCAGGTGTGGTGTTGTGCACCTGGAACTCATTAGCGAGGAGGATAAGCTGAAAGAATCACTTGATCTCAGGATTTCCACAGTGTAGTATGCTATGATCACACCTGTGAATAGCCACTTCAACCTGAACACCATCATGAGACCATCTCTAAACAAACAAATTAATAAAACACACAGAAGAAATAAATCACTGGTGGTGATGTGAGATCAAGAAAGGTTGAAGATAATTTGAAAACCTTAATTAAATATTAAGGTAGCACCGATTGCAATTTACTAATATAGCAATGTATCAATAAATATTTATTATACCTCTACCGTGTGATAAACATTGAAATAGTGCTGTTTAAGGAAAAATTATTTGCAAATGAGTTCAAAAAGCATACACAGCTGCACAATTTTCAACAAAGTATTTTCTGAATTCCAGGTAAACAGTCTTAATTGTATTAAATGGAATATTTAACTTACTGGGTAATTTTTATCATTTGCCTATCATTTCTGACTGAATCCATATGACTTTAGGTTTACGCTTTTTCTATGTGAACACCTTGATTCCTTGGCCATTCTTGGTCCCAGGGATTCATATTCTGTCTTTCTCATTTCTGTCATCTTCATCCTTCTTGGTGATTTCTACACATACCCTGAAAGTCTACCTAGTTTGCAGTTAAGGAAATTAGAGATTATTCAGAATGTAACATGATGTTAAATCAAAACCATGATAGATAACTTTTCAGTCTGTACTCCGCACAAAGTGAATCAGCCATCGTGATAAAGCGGAGTTGAAATTCAGCCTAAATTCTTGAGTGCTATCGGGCAGTATGTGTCCAAAAGAAGGGACATATTCTCTTTGTACAAACACCCAATCTGGGCAAATTTTGTGCCTAAGTCCAAATCCAGCCAGAGTGGTGACTAGATCACAGGTCATAGGGAAAACATACATGACACTGCTGAATTTTTAGAAATCAATTAATAATATAAAAATCTAAGATAACAAGAAAAGCAATAATAAAGGAAACTGTATAGCCACAAAAAAGTATACATAAACTTTAAAAAAAATGGTTTAGGATTCAAAAATTAAGCAAAATAAAAACCAAAGGCAGCCAAAGTACATAAGAAAAGGAATTAATAGTACAAAATAGAAAGAAAATAGAGACACAGCTCCATCCAAAAAAATTAAAAGCTGATTTTTCATAAGATTAAAGAAAAGAGATAAACCACTACTTAGCAAACACAATAGAAAGAAAGAGTATAAACCTCTGCAAAATAAGCAATGGTAAATGTCATTAATTTTCAAAACAGGGTTTCTTTTGTATCCTACCATAAGGAGAATGTTTTTTGCCAACTTTTATTTGAAAATTTTTTAGACCACAGAAGTAACAAAAGAATAGTACACAAAAACATATACTTTTCATCTAAAATTTACCAGTGATTCATAATCTGGCATGTGTTGTTTCTCTTTCATCTGTGAATCTATGTTTAAATGTAATTAACAGTTATCATGACTCTCCTACTGAAACCTACAGCTTGTGTCATCTAAGACAATTCTTACTACATTACTATCATTTACCAGAAATTTCACTTTGATTCAGTATATTCATTTGATATAGCATCCACATGCAATTTACCTGACTGTACTTTATCTATTAAAATAAAAAAATTTAGGCACAGGAGCTTGCTCTGTTACCCAAGCTGGAGAGTAGGAGCGTGATCACAGCTAACTGCAGCCTCCAACTTTTGGGCTTGAGTCTACGGCCTCAGCCTCTCCAGTAACTGGGACTATAAGTGCACACCACCACGCCAATCTAATTTTTTTGTTTTTATTTATTTTTTGTACAGACAAGTTCTACGTTGCCCAAGCTGTTCTTGAACTGGTCTTAAGTAATCCTTCTGCCATGGCCTTCCAAAGCACTGTGAGTACAGGCTTGAGCCACTACACTGGCTTCCCTGATTGTACTTTTTGTTCTTTATGGCATTTTGTGTTTACGTGCTTGTTTTTGGTTCCAGAATAAAATCAGCAATTATACATTGCATTTGGTGCTCAGTCATGTCCATTGTTTCCTTTATTCAAGAACAACTGTTCTTCCTAAATATAGAAAGGAGTGTCTGTCATTGATATTGACATTTTGAGGAAACCAAAATAGTTTTCTTGTAAAATGTCCTATATTATAAGACATTGCTTCCTTATGGATAGTTTTGGTTAAATGTTTTTGCAAGAATCAGGAGAAACATAATATATTTTATTTTTAGTAATTCTAAATTTAATCACATTTAATGAAAATAGTCTATTTTGAACAATTTCATGCAAATATAAGAAATAAATATAAATGAAATGAATACTTTTCTAGAAAAGAAATCATATAGAAATAGAATTTACTTGACCACATCAAAGATGACTAAGTGAACTGATTAACATGGGATAAATGCAGAAACTTTTCAAAGAGCTACTCTTAAAAAGCACTGGTCGATCTTCAAAAGAAATTGTAGCCGTCTTTAAAAAGTATAAAATGTTAGTTCTTTTCTATCGCGCTAGAATATCGAAAAGGTAAGAAATCTAAAGTTTTTTTTTATTGATACACACACACACACGTGCGCACACACATACACACAAATAACATGCAACTAATGACCAATCTCAATGTGTATTATGCAAAAATACTCAAATATGAACACTCAGAATTAAAAAATATGCTAAGTAAGATTGACTCGAGGAAACTCAAAATGTTGTAATAGAAAAATGTTATAATTATCATGAAATAAATACACTGACATAAATTATACGGCCATTTTATAGCTGTTGATAGTACATATATTATGATTCAACACTTTTTTTGTCAAAAGCACTGAATAAAACTGGTTGTAATATACTCTTGCTTAATGTGGATTATATCTCTCTTCTTGCTATCTGCCTCAGTTGCACATCCAACTTAGTGCAAATATACTGGATGCAGGTTTTTAATATCAAACTCACAGAATGCCCACTATCATTGCAATCACAGTATGCCCATCATCACTACAGTTATTGTATATTTTACTGGTCTGATTTATTCAAGTCAGTTGGACAAGACTAAGAAACCAAATATTAATTTAAACAAAGAGGTCAAGTTATTTCAAGTTTCAAATTAGAGCACAGGCTATCTAGGAAATCAATGTGGGGCAGGCTAAATAATGATCCCAGTTTGTGGCCACAGTCTAATCACTGGAATATCTGAAAATGAAACCTTACCTGGCAAAATGATTTTGCAGGTGTGATGTTAAGAATCTTGAGGTAGGGAAATTATCCTAAGTAATCTGGATGGATTTAATGTAATCACAAGGGTCCTTATAAGAGAGATGCAGAAGTCAGTGTCAGATAGAAGATGGGGTGGCAAGGAGGCAAAAGGACAGAGAGAAAGAAATGTGAAGATGCTATACTGCGGGCTTAAAGATAGAAGAAGGGTGCTATGAGCCAAAGGATGTGGGATGCTCCAAGAAGCTAAAATAGTCAAGGAAACAGATTATTTCTAAAGCCTCCAGAAAGAACCAGTCCTGCCAATGCTTGTATCTTGACTTTAGTCCAGTAAAACTAATTTCAGACTTTTGGTCACCAGAGCTACAAAATAATAAATTTGTGTTATTTTATGCCACCAATTTTATGGCAATTTATTAATCAGTAGGAAACTAATATAGAGATAATCTACTGAGAAACTACAACAATATACCATTTTTAAAAGTAATATAAATCTAAGTTAACTTCAGAAATGGGTAGTTTTCATACATGCAAACTATATCCAGATAAAAGACATGTTAATAATGAAATCATCCTTTACTGTAACAACAAAAGAGAAAATAATTTGAAGTAAAAATTACAAACACAGTGCAAAACTCTATTTGATAGCCCCAGTAGAGCTGGACAAATAGAAATTTGGGAAGGCATTGTTTTAGGGAGAAGGAGTGCATGTGTTAGTTCCTTAGAGAGTGCTCGAGTGATCTTGATTCTCAGACACCTTCTGCAGTGTGTACTGGACTCATATGGAAACACATATTGTAACCAGGTCTCTGGCGGGCATACCAGGCCTTCTCTCTGCTCCAGCATGTCTTTGCCGCCACATTCTCCATGTTTTAGCAGCAAACACATCCACTGACGCAGATATTCTACTTTCAGAAATTATCATAGCACTATGATTTAGAGTATGCGGGGAGGTGTGTGTGTGAGTGTGTGTGTGTGTGTGTGTGTGTGTGTGTGTGTGTATGTCAGGGGTAAATGTTAGTTCTTCTCAAATAATATATCTCAACAAGTCCTGTGAAATAGAGACTGTGTCCAAGGCTAAAAAGTCACTAGATGTAGAATGCATTTCTTAATTCCTTTTGTTTTCAACTGTTAATTTTTGTTATAAATTCTGGGAACAGAAATATCACTTGATTTAAACCAGCACCATCAGACAACACATGCTCACAGAAGTCTAATATTTATCAACATATTACACGAGACTACTGAAGTTTAAAGAAGGCTCCAAGTTTTCTGAGGTAAAGTATTTAGAGTGACAAGTTTAGACTTTAGCTCCAGGCCTTTTAGGGGTAAAAACTCATATTACAACCTCCAAACCATGATGCTTCCATTTAATATATTCTTCTCAAACAATATCAATATGAAATATTATTTTTAAAATTTTTGTATTCATTTAATTATTTTTTACTATTATACCACATTGCAAATTACATTTTCTCTTTCTTACATTGTGCTTTGTTTTCAACTATTGTTTTTCTTTTGTTAGGCTCTTAGTACTTCTTGCTTAAAGAGAGAGTTTAAAAGATCATGCATCAGAGAGGGAGAAGAGAGAGACAAGAAGGAAAAAGAGCTCTCTCAAAGATTTCTGTATTAGGAGGTTCTAATTCTCATGGTTTTAGGAGAATTGATGGAAGAAAAAATGAAAGGAAATGCAGAGAACATTGTGATTTTTTTTTTTTACAAAATGTTAGTATAAAATAGAATCAAGAGAAGCAAAAATTTCACCGGTAAAGGTAATCAATGCCGCCTAAAGGCACATTAAGGTCAAAGAGACTGAAGGCAAAAATATCTTTGTAATATCTTGTCAGTAATATTATTTACATTAACTCTATTGATTTTAGAATACTTTCCAAGTCTACTTTGGGTATCTAAAGGCCATTATTTCTTACAATGCTTAAGTACTACATTTTAAGTTTTAATTCATAAATGATATCTACGGGGGGTGAGGCTGCTCAGGACTGTCATGAGACATGAATATATGAGGGCAAGATGTAAATTCGGGTTCATTAAAATTTCTTGGAGTGGTGAAAATACTTTGGCTTCGGTATGAAAAGCTCAATGCACTTGTTTCCTGAAAAACTTCCCTTTTGGTATTTGTAGTAAGACAAATCTTTGAGAAAAATGACATACTTTCTGCTGAGTATACTCTAAGGTTTGGCCCAAGTTGCAGACCCAAGAAGAACGTTGTGGGAAGATTTAAATTAGTAAACAATCCCAATATTTCCTTATATTTGATGACAAGAATGTTATAGAATAAGCTTGTGTTAGATTAAAAAGGCACTTTTACGTATTTACTGAGACATTTCATACACTATAAAATTCACCCATTTAAATTATACAATTCAATGGTTTTGAGTATTTTGACAGAGTTGTGTAACCATCACCAGTAAATTCAGAATGTTTTAATCTCCCCAAAAAGAACCTATGTATTCGAAGTCACTTCTTATTACACATATCTCCTCCCACCATAGGCAGTTTCTAATCTATTTTCTGAATCTATAAATTTACTTATTCTGGGCTGGGTACAGTGGCTTACTCCTGTAATCCCAACACTTTGGGAGGTGGAGGTGGGAGGATTGCTTGAGTCTAGGAATTCAAGATCAGCCTAGGCAAAATAGTAAGACCATGTCTCAGGGAAAACAAACAAAACAGCCAAGCATTGTGGCTCATGCCTGTGGGCCCAGCTACTCAGGAGGCTGAGGCGGAAATATCACCTGAACCCCGGAGATTGCGGCTGCGGTGAGCCCTGATGGTGCCACTATATTTCAGCATAAGTGACAAAGGGAGACCACCATCTCAAAAAAAAAAAAAAAATTGAAAAAGATTTGCTTCTTCTGGACATTTCGTATAAATGGAATCATATAATATGTAGTCAATTGTAATCTTCTGTTTTAGTTAGTGTAATGCTTTCATGGATGTTGTAGCATGTCTTAGTACTTTACTCCTTTTTAATGCTGAATAATATTCCATTGTGTGGTATAACATATTATGTTTATCTGTTCATCAGTTGATGGATATTTGGATTGTTTTCACTCTTTTGGCTATTATGAAAAATGTAGCTATGAAGAATTGTGTGTACGTTTTTGTGTGAATATACGTTTTTATTTCTCTTGAATATTATAACAAAAAGTAAAATTGCTGGGTCACATGGTTTATCATTTTGAAGAACTGCCCAACTGTTTTCCAGTGTGGCTACCTGAAAAACAAGGCACTTCTGATAGTCTAAAAATAACCCTGTTGTCTACATGATAAGTCAGCAGAGTTTGGCGGAAATTAAACAGAGATGGGAAGAGTCTGGATATAGTCTCAGCTCTGCCACTTATTATTAGCTGTTTGACCTTATGCAACTAGTTTACAATCTCCATGTTAGAGTTTTTTCATTTGTAAAAGTAGTGTGTGTTTCTTCAATCACAACTCTTTAAGATAATTACAGCTACTTAACTTTGGTTTCCCCACTGTCTCTTTAAAACTGCTCTGAAGCCTAAATGTTTTCTGTAATCCTCAATGAGACCTTTCATCAGAACCTATGACATGCCGTCTATCAGGTATTATGAAGACTTCTGGTCACTTTGTGACAAAACATGGACTTAATGCAGTAATGGAATTGCCCATTCTTATGTGTTGTCAAAATTCGGATTCATAAATTAGAAGCTTTCTCTAGGCTCAGATTAAATGAGGAGGAGTGCTGGTGTTAACTGACCCCTTAAAGATTGCTATGTTAAGAGAAATGAGAAGAAGAAAAGTAGGAAAGACTCTTTTACCATGGACAGCAGTGGTGATCTGACTTGGGCACTCTCTGTACTTGGCATGTTTCAGATTATTATTCCTGTACTGGTGTTCTAAGGCTGCTGTAACAAAGTATAACAAACTAGGTAATTTAAACAACAGAATTTTATTCTTTCAGTGTTTTTGATACTAGAAGTCTGAGATCAAGGTGTCTGCAGGATTGGTTTCTTCATAGGCACTGAGAGGGACAATCTGTTCTAGGCTTCTCTCCAAGGTTCTGGTGGTTTTTTTGACAACCATTGACTTTCCCAGACTTGTAGAAACATTATTCTGATCTCTGCCTGTGAAGATCTTCATTTTCACTTGGCAGTCATGTGTGTGTGTTTCTCTGTATCTAAATTTTCACTTTTTTATAGGGACAGCAGTCATATGGGATTAGAACACTCACTAATGACCTCATTTTAATTGATAATATCTCTAAAAATCCTGTTTTCAAATAAGACCATATTATGAGGTAGTGAGTTATAACTCCAAAATATATTATTGGAGGTGGGAGACACAATTCAACTCATTACACTTCCAAAATAAGTGTCTTTGTTGAGACAGGACTATTTGTCTGTAACCTTTGCTATGTGACTTCCTAGTGCTTCCAATAAGCACTTCATCCCAATAGCTTTAGGCTTGTCCATACAGCTTGCTTTGAACTTTGGAAAAGGCAGATGTGGCAATTCTGAGTGGAGGCCTCGTGGAGCATGTGTGCTACAGTCCAGACCCTCAAGGATCTGTTGATTGTCATGAGAGCAGCATACCCTCAATATTTTTCCTCATCAAATCTGGATTCTGAAGTGAAAAGATAGCTGGAGTCCCAGAGTCCACCCAAGCTGCAGATGAAGTGCTGTATAGCCATTATAAAAGGAACAAGAAATACATTTTCTTACTATAAACTACTGAGATTTGGTGGTTGTTTGCACCTAATTCCTGGAATCTCTCTCTTACACATTTTGATTCAAATAATTCATCTTTGACTTTTTATTGATGGGTGATATCACTAGTTTCCTTTCCAAGTCTACTCACTGTAGTTATCTTTGATAGACAGTGTCAAAAATGATGGAAGTATTACCCTACACTGGAATCTTTCTCTTTCTGGCTTACACTTGGCACAAATAAAATGCTCACACATTCTTTGTCAGAACAAACTCTGGAAGTGCAGTTATTCAAAGCAGCCAAATCTGTCTTGACTCGACCGTTAGCTGGTAGTCAGCCCACCCCTTGAACTCTGTTTTTCAGGCAAGAGTCTAGCACTAGACCATTAAAAGTCTCCAAACTTTAGGAAATGTGTCTAAATGCTCCAATATTTTCTATGTATTGTCTATAAGACTATGGAATCATGTTGCTCAAATCTCCTTCAGTATAACTTATTGCGAAGAGCATGGTTGACTGACAGTCTCATCTACTGCCTCAATTATAGTGTTTGCATCAAGGCTCCACTTACATTGGTTGTTAGGCAATGACTAAGCACAGCGGAGATAACAGGGCTAGTCCATTCCTGACAGAATTCCTAAAATAAGGGTTGCCAGATAAAATGCAGATTAAGCCCAATTAAATTTGAATTTTACATCAACAGTTTATAATTGTTTTGTGTAAGTATATACAATTTTATAAAATACTTATACTACTGGTCGGGCACAGTGGCTCATGCCTGTAATCTCAGCACTGTGGGAGGCTGAGGTAGCAGGATCGTTTGAGCCCAGTTCAAGACCAGCCTGGTCAACATAGTGAGACCTTATCTTTACAAATAAGAAAATAGTAATAATAGTAATAAATTATCTGGGAGAGGTGGTGTAAAAAAACTGATACTAAAAGTTAATTGTTGTTGTCTGGGCATCTTTTTTTTTCCTCTAAATCTACCAATGAACTTGAGAACCTCCCACCATCCTGGCTGAAAATTACTTAGAAATGTACTCAAGTATAAAGATTTTCCGGTCCAACCCATCTTTACTTCCTCCATCTCACAAGTAGGCTACTCAATGGTTTGAATGTTTGCCCTCTCTATTTCTGCTTGTTCCCCTTTATCTTTGGCAGGCATTTTCTCCAAAAGCTAAGACCATTTTGATATCTGCTTCTCCGAGGACTTGAACTGACACAGTCCTTTAGAATCTGTTGATATTATTTGTCTTTATCTCTCTGAGGTGGCCTCTCAAGAGCTCCTGGGACACTATTATTAGGCAATGGGAGAGTATAGTAGACACTGTTGTTGCCCCACTCAGATCTCTTTTCCCAGTCTATAGTCTTCTGGTTTCTGCTGTTTGAATGTTGGCTATCAATAGTTCACGGCAGCATCCTTCTCCTGAGAATTGACCTTGACTAAAGGGAATGATTCACCCAGAAAAATATTAGAGTGGTAAAGACCTCTCTCAGAGGTAGCCAATAGCAAGTTTCTAATGGATACTGACTGTAAATGATCTGGCCTATATCTCAAGTTAGGACAACTCTGTGGCATCAGTCAAATCCCAGCATTCCTGTTTATGAGCTTTTGTCTGGACATAGACTGTTTCCCCTTACACCTGCTTCTTTCTGTCCCTTCTCTCGGGGAGTAGCCTCTGACCAAGGCTGGTCTCTGAAGGGTATGCATATTCCTAATGGTGAGTCAAGGGATAAGTTGACCAAGCCAAACTGAAACAATGTATTTGTTACTCTTTTTTTTTTTTTTTTTTGAGTTGGAGTCTCACTCTGTTGCCCAGACTGGAGTGCAGTGGCCGCTCCCGGCCACCACAGCCTCGACCTGCTGGGCTCCGGCGATACTTCTGCCTCAGCCTTCCAAGCAGCTGGAACTACAGGCGCGCGCTACCACGCCCGGCTGATTTTTTGATTTATTGTAGAGATGAGGTCTCGCTTGCCCAGGCGGGTCTCGAACCCGCGGGCTCAGGCAATCCACTCACCTCAGCCTCCCAAAGGCGCGGGATTTCAGGCTGAGCCACCAAGCCCGGCCAGAATAGCCTTTTTAAATTGTGAAGAAATGTAACATTCCTCCTATTGTTTGAATGTTAGAGTCTTGTCTAAAATTCATGTTGAAACTTAATCCTTATTGCTGGTATTAAGAGGTGAACCTCATTGTACCTGAAAAAATCATGAGGTTTTGTCATCATGAATAGATATGTGCCTTTAAAAAGTGCTGGAGGGAATAAGCATTCACTTTTTTTTCCCTTCTGCATTTAGTCATGACTTTAGCAACAAGCATCATCTTGAAAGCAGAGAGCAGACCTC